>JAFBJS010003855.1:0-11673 GCA_016785265.1 Paraplagusia blochii
ATAAGACATAATATAAGCTAGCAATCAAGGTGAACCCCCCCCCCTTTTTTTATTTTTATTTCATTATGTATTATCATTTTTTTTTTTTATTTATTTTTTTTTTTATTTTTATGTATTTTTATTTTCTTTTCTTTTATATATGTGTTTTTATGCATATTATTGTTTTAGTATTGTTTATTTGTTCGGGTGTGATATGTTTGTTTATATGGTTGTGATTGCCTCTAAGTTCTTTGTTGGCAATAAAGTTCAAAAAAAAAAAAAATGGATGGATGGACAAATGCATCTGTCCATGTGAGGATGTAACAAAAGAATTGTTTTTTTTGCTTTTTTCATGATGTGATGATATGAATGTTGTAA
The DNA here is from genome assembly GCA_016785265.1 of Paraplagusia blochii. NCBI lineage: Eukaryota > Metazoa > Chordata > Actinopteri > Pleuronectiformes > Cynoglossidae > Paraplagusia > Paraplagusia blochii. The sequence continues at coordinate 358 of JAFBJS010003855.1, forward strand.
CGTTTCGTTAGAAAACAAAGGATGTTTTTCAGTGTGATGCCTAGAAGAGTCAGTGGGGTTGAACAAGAGAGATTCTGGGAAGGAAGGTTTCCCTGAACAGGACTCATAATTAGAGAGTCCTTGTAAAATCATTCCCCACCCGTCTCCTTGCTTTGCTTGATTAATAACAAAACCTGGCAGATCATTTTAATGAGGGTTCTGTCTAGTCTGTTGTGATACATTGTCGGTACAAAACGTGAGATTTACCCAGACATGAATGACAGTCAGAGAAAATAGTATCTGATGTTTTTTGTCAACATGTTTTCTAATACTCACAGAAAATGGAACATTGTTGTTTAAAGACTTTTGTTTATTAGTATTTTTATGAAGAACACCATGAACATTGGATGTATCCTACACTAAAAACGTTTAGTTGTCAGCAACTGAACTTTTTGGAGATAAAAGACATTTCATTCCTCAACTGAGGAACTTTAGTTTCTGGTTGGTGTCAGAGCAAATACTAGTTGTTATATTTCTGTAGATCACTACCTTTTCCACTGGACAAAGGGGTCTAAACCTTTTGGATATCATGACCTGGATGAATGAGCATCTTCAGACATATATTTCCGTAATTTCCCAAGGGATTTCCGTAATTTCCTGAAGGATACTCCTGAGGGATTAGTAAGTTCTATCTATCTATATCTTATTTTCCAGAAACAAACAGGGTTATGTTATTTGTCCACTCATAGACTATAAATGTGACCTTGAATGTTTTTTCTTTTACTGTATGACCCTCCAATGGATTGGTGGAATGTCCAGAGTGGATTGTATCTGTCATCTGAATATGTATCAAGTTTTGGAGGATGAAAGAAAATGAAGAGTTGATCTAGTTTAGCAGATTAAAGCAGATTAAAACTTACTTCTTTAACTGTGAAACTGTGATTAGGGCCTTGAGTCATTGAGGTAGTAGGTAGTAGGTTTCCAGACTAAGGAACATAAACAGCAACGTCAATACTGTATCATCTGTTTTGTGTTGTTGCTTAACAGCCTCTACATATGTAAAGTACGCTTCTATTGCCGTGGCTAAGTTTTCCTTACTATGCTCGTATTATAATTCAACCACCGTTGTTGTTCACCACACAGCCTGTGTGACTGAGTGCTGTGAGTCACCGAACTCCCTCTCTGTAAATGTTTGCTGTATAGAGGCCCGACGTCAGAGTCGGCAGAAACCTGTCATCCACCCAGCTAATGCTTGCTCAGAGGCAAACATGAGGATAAATGGAGAGACTTATACTAATAATACTTGAAAAATGGAGCAAAAATCCTCATTTTTACAGACCTCTGAACCAAAGCAAGGTTGTTTATCACTTCGGGTGGATGTTTGGTCGCCTCCCTTGCATGTCTGCTTGGGGCCCTTAAGCTGTTTTAGCTGCACAAGCACGTTCTCTTCGAAGCATGTCAAGATTTTCCACGCACACTAATGAAGTAAATGGATGGCTTTTGTTTTCTCCACAGTTTTAACTTCCACCAAAGTGCTCTCATGACTTATACAAGAGCTGTTGCGGAAATCAGCCCTGAGCATTTCATCAAATTTCTGACTCTTAAAGAGTGATCAACTGCCGCTGCAATAATCATCTGTCTGTGGCACGCTCTCTCCCACACGCACATGCACACGCTCGCTCTAAATAGAAACAATTTGTCTTTATTAGAAACAAAATAATATAGTTTTGGTTCCCAAATGTTGTCTGCAGTGCCTCCTTCTGTAGTAGAAGCCATTGTTCGGCCTCCCTTAAGAAGTTAAAATTCCAGATTTTGGTTTGAAACCAAACTGAATTCCATTAAGAGCAATGGTAAATCTGGGATTTTGTAACAAACTTCACCTACCTCTGACAGTCTGACCCCAGTGACGCCTCTCACTGGGAACCACTGGTTTTCTGGCAAAATACAGTCATTTGAAATGAGATAATAACTTTCATTGACGTGATCCACAAAATCTAAAATCTCATTTGTCTTCAATCCTGACAATACCCCAGGGGTAATCAAATTACACTGTAATATAATTGAATTATCTTTTCACAGTAACTATTGATGGAAACCCAAAACTGAATAAATTGTTGTTTGTTTTTTTTCATTACTGAAAAACTTTGTCCAAAAAGGCAAAGATTGTTATTTCGGTAAATTCATTCATCTTCATCTGCTTATCTGTTATCAGTTTGCAGAATTCTGAAGACTCAGATCTGAAGTCACAGACTCTTGACTTTAAATAGATAATAAAGATGGCCTGGAAAAAAAGAACACATTGAATTTTGTTTTAAGAAGAAATAGAAATATATATAACTCCCAGCTTTATGAAGAGAGAGCAGAAAACTGCTCCTTCTTGACCGACTCTTCATCAACATTTCATTAAAGTGTCTAAAAACGGTTTGGTTCTGGCCTTTTAGTTCTGATATCTTCCACAGAAGATAGAGCCCGATTTTCCTGTTATTGTTGTGTGTTCAGCCAGTTGTGTGTTTGTAGCCAATTTCCCTTTTCAAGTTTCTGTTCGACTCTTCTGTTAAATGCATGTAAATGCTTTCATGAATCGACAATGGATGTGAGCGGAAAGTCGACGCTCCATTAAACCGCAGTAGAATTGCCATCTGCTCGGCCTGTTTTCTCTGCAGCTGTTTTATTGTACAAAGATCATTTCTGTTCTGTTTTCCGTGCAGTCGAATGTTCTTCAGTTTCTCCTCTGAAACAACGTATGTCAACATCTGGGAGACGGATGAGCGGACAATTGGTCCTCGTGCCTGAGCAGCTCATGTAAACCAATTTGTCCTGTGATTTATTTCCATTGTGCCAATAGAACAGGTGGCTGCCCCTGTGCCCCTGAATGTTTTTTTATTTGTTCTTTCATTTGATTAGATTACCACAACAGTCATAAGAGAGAAGAAAAATAAATAAAATCACTAAATGTTGTCTTGTACCTGGAATATTATCAACTTCAACATCCTACAATCTTTGCTTCATCCATGCATCCATCCAGCCGAGTCATGGGGACAGCATTCGAAGGAGGGATACCCAGGGATACTTCCTTCTCCCTAGACCAGACCTGGGCAAACTAAGGCCCTGGGGCCGAATTTGGCCCATTTCGTGTTTCAATACGTCCCTCCCAACTTGTCCAAATTTTACTTTTAATTTATATTAATGTTATCCTTCTACCATTTCCCTGCAAAGCCAGCATTTTCACAATACACTGTCTCGAAGAGGGTAAAATTGCCATTATTTAATACTTCACTTTTTATCTTAGTTCACGCAAATACTCAGTCTTTCTGATCCTGATCTGGCCCATGACTCAAATTTTAGTACCACCTGTGGCCCGCGAGACAAAATTATTGCCCAGGCCTGTCCTAGACACTTACTACAGGTCACCTGGGAAAAACCTGAGGCATTCCCAGCCCAACCAGGCAACATAGTCACTTCAGCGTGTCGTGGGCTTTCCTCTGGGTCTCTTCCCAGTGGGACAAGACCTGAACACCTCCCATGGGAGGCGTACGGAGGGTGTCCGATGTAAATGCCCAAGCCACTTCAACTGACTCTCTCGGTATGGAGTAGCAGCTCTACTCCGAGCTCCTAGGTAAGGAGCTCTGTCAAATTTGACTTTATACCTAAAATGTCACACTTGTTTGGTTTACTTTAAATATTCCTGGCTCCTCTTCTCCAAATGTTTTTTTTTAACCTGTCAGGATGTTGTAAAGATATTTCATCATAGTAAATTACAGCTTTATTTCTGTGACACTGCAGTTATATCCCATTACAAGCTGACACGTCAAGAAATAGAACTCGTGTGAAGCTGAATTTGGTAGCCGGTGAATTTCAAACATTACAGTTTTAATGCAAATGTTAAATTGCTAAATGCCCCCAAAGAAGTCACAGACACTGAAAATGGTAAAGACAGTTTATTTAGTAGACAGTCAGAAACAACAGACCACCTGAAGAAGGAATCTTCCTGAAACACACCATAAAATTGGCAGTGTAAAATAAGGCAAAGGGCTTGAGATTATGCTTAACACACTTTTGCACCATTTATAAGTAGTTATACATTCACTTGTTACTGTATTTATGCTTCTGTGTTTACACAGTATTTGCCAAAGCTATACTCATTGTAGCCTATAGGAGCTGATCCGGTCAGATGTTAAATATGCTCTGACCGCAGCCTTAACAATTTTGGAACTGCAAAAGCCGACGCACTATACTGACTTAGATTTATACAATTATCAATCACCAGACATCTCCATTATAGTGTGTATTGATATAAATTTCCCTTTACCCTAAAGCAAAGAAGTATAATAAAATATCATGTCACATAAAACACATATTCGTTGATTGGTAAAGTGTAGCCAAGTTGTGATTGTTTCACTTTTCAAGACACGGTTAATGAGTCACGGTCAAAATCATCTTTTTAGGATCTGTGTATTCGTCAACTCATGGTCTGAATTTGTGAGTTTTTTTTTTAAATATGAAATATCCAATTCATACAAATCGCAGTCACTAGAATCCCAGACAATTTTGACTTGAGACTTGATTAAATGTCCCTTGTCTTTTCTCTCTTCCAGCGTCCCACACTGTGTCCACATATGTGTGTGTATATATAAATATATACACACACATATATATACATCCACATATATATATACATATATATATATATATATATATATATACACAATGTGTCAATGTATATATACTGTCAATGTCTGTCAATGTAAATCTATGTTTCCATGGGATCATGTTGAAAGCTCGCATAAGCGCGTTGGTTTGACCTCAAACAAGGGGGTAACAGATGCTGTGTTTAACAACGTTTGCGGCTCGTGACATAAACATCATGTCAGTGCACATTGTGTTTGGTCACAGTGTGGTCTGATGTGCAACAAAAACATAACATGATAATAAAAAAAAAAATATGGAAAAATATTTTGTATCTCTAAAAAGTGCATTTTAGCTAGATATATGTCTATGTGCACACGTACAGAATATGTCCACATGTTTGTATTAGTGTGCATATATGCTGTATGTAGGTATGTATTTCCTTATGTTGATTTATCTTGACAGTTTTGGTCATTTTGGAGGATTTAACTTTTTTGTTCTGGACAGTTATCATAGAGAAACTGTAAACATAAAATAAATAATGTTTGATCATCTTCATCTTTGATTCATTGTTGTAATAAATATTCTGTCATCTGTTGTCATAATCTAATATATGTATCTTAATATATCATTACTCAATAAATTTTGTTTTTATTTTGAGATTAGCAAATTAGGCAGAAAGCAGTTTATTCAATCACATTTGGTATGGTCATTTATCTACTTGTTAACACAAGAAAAACTAAATGTTAACTTTTATCCTTTTTTGGTCTGCAAGCAGCAAAAATGATTTACTGTATGTATTTTAAAAAGAAATAAAACTTCTAAAATGTCATGGATAATTCTAATATAAAATAGTTTTTATTTCTCCTATTTCCTGCAAATCTCTCATCTTGGTACATACACACTGGAACACAGACAAACATGTGTGGTTTGGCTATAATTGAATGTTGCAACAACCAGGTGGAATGCAGCTGTTTTGTACAGGGTTTTCTATTACTCTATTAGAACCCAACAGAACAGGGCTTGGTTAATATATACCAGAGCTAATTTCCAAAATTTCACGTATTCATTTTTCATTATAAAATCTTTGAAAGACACTGTTTTGTTTATCAATCTGTCCAGGTTCAAATCTGCTTTTTTTTTTTAATTTTTTTTCACACACCCTCATGAGTGTCTAATTAAATTTTTTTTGTTTTTGGAAATCAACTCTTTAGATAGAAAACACGATAGTGGCATTACTGAAACAACAGAGTGTGGCATCAAAAAGGAAACCAACATCATCTCCACAGAGAAGCATAATAGAAATACATAGAACTATATAAATATATATATACACAATCATCTGAATGCCCATTGTACAATTTTACACAGTAGTGTCAAAAAAAGCATCTATGTGTGTGTATATATAGGTGAAGTTGAGAAGAATCCATAGAGAAAAGTGAGTTAATGTGAAGGTAGACGCCGAGTTGCTAAAATCTCCCGAAGTGGTTACGTAAGATGTTTTGTCCAGGAAACTGAGAACGATGCACAATGAAAGTGTTACGAAAAAATGTTGGCAACAATGCAAAGTACCCTGCAAGTCCAGCATACAGTATAACGACCCAAAGAATACTCTTAGTAAAGTAGGTCCGAGTAGAGCGCGGTCCAACCGGAGAGAGTCCGATGTACAAAAATGCTACAGTAGTTGCACAAAGCTTTTACATGGTGACTGCTTTACATGTTCTCCTGTGTCTGTTCTACACCAGCACACAGTCACAATGCTTGATACAAGTCAAAACAAAAAACATGGACAGATCAAATAATTAAAAACAACGGCCACACCCTCCTGAACCTTCAAGAATTGAACAACTTCAACTTCACCTTGGAATAAAACCACACCCTCTATATGTTTGGCACCTGTGGTGAGTTTGTCCATTGATAAACACACTGACTGACAGGAAATTGTATATATTTAAATTCCATTGAAAGAATGATCTCTCCAGAACCACAACATCAACTTTTCTAACCCACCATAAACTATTTTTTTTCTTCATTATTTGATTGGAACAAGAATATTGTGTTAAAATTCATCAAAAGTCGCATTTAAAAAAAATCATAATATACAGTATTTTGACTCTATATTTACGTAATCCCATGTTTTTGTGGGCAATGATAAAACATGTAACAACCATCACGTGTGCAGTGTCTTCTCAATGGGACCTTCAAGGATGTTAGCGACATCCTCCGAGGGTCGAGACAAAATTCAAGCCACAAAAAAAAAAAAAAATGAGAGCGGGAGCTGCACTATCGGCTGGTTTTTTCAGCAACATGGACACATTGAGAACCCAACACCAAGTTTAAAGTCCATCAGACCTGGAGAAGAATCCATGAGTAAATAGCGAGAAAGACTGACAGACTCCTTCAGTAGAGATTTATGATAAAGATGTAGATGTTGTGGAATGTAGTTGGGACATAGGCTTAGAAGCAAAGTTGGTTAGTTAATATCTTTGAAAGGCTTGGAGTAGTTAAACATCTGGAAGTCCCTGAAGTAGAAGTCAAAGACTCTTTGTCTCTGGTCCAAGCTGACCTGCTGGAAGTAGCTCTCCGTAATACTCATAGAAGTCTTCACATCGCTGGGGTTCCTGTCCTTGAAGGTAGGCATCCTCAAGTCATGTGGCGCTCCAATTAACCGCAGGAGAAAATTGGACTCTTCTTCCATGTTTTCAAACTTGCCAATGAAGTCATAGTCCACAAGACAAGGGTGGCAGAGATTGTTGACCAGGTTCCAGTGGATATCCATGCCCACTGGGCGGGAGGGGTCCAATAAGTATTGAACAAATTCATTAAAGGTGACTCCATCACCTGTCTTGAGGGCCTGCTCAGATGGGTTCTGTCGATACCTTCGGATGATGGGTTTACCAAACAAGTTGTGGTAGTAGGAGTTGGGATTTTCCAGCTTGTCCCTGTAGGCCGACACCATTCTTTCCAGTGGTTCTCTGACAAACAGGACTTTCGTGTAAGTCTTCAGGCGGTGAATCATACCCTGCAGGTCGTAGTTGTTCAGCTTTGGAAGGTGGTTGGCGTAGTGGGCTGTGTCGTGGTTAATCTTATGGATGTCTTTGGCTTTGCCAGCCAGCACCATCAGTGTCCTCTTCCAGTTGGAGCAGCCAGCCTTGGGAACCTCACAGTACATCAGCTTGTATTTGTCCACCACAAAGATCATGGACACTTGGGCCTTTGTGACGGTGCTGGAGACGTTGCTTTTGTACATGGCACATACCTCGTTCATCAGATTCTTGCGATCTCTCAATGTTTTCCTGATCTCTTTCCAGTTCTCTGGGACATTTGGAAGAGCAGCTGTTGTTGAGGATGAAGAAGAAGCAGATGAGGTGATGTTAGTTTGGCTGAGGGGAGGACTTGTTTTCAGCAGTTTCCGTTGTTGGTTAGTAATGAGGGGACCTGTCTCCTGCTCTTGAGACGTTGGAGCGGGCAAATCTGGTGTCGCTGGAAGTTTGACTGGACTGACCAGGCTGGACAGGGCCATTTCTGTGGGTTGGTCATCTGTAACCTACAAAACAACGACGACAGGTATGAGAGACATTGGCGATTGATACGGATTATTCGAAGTAGCAGATGTTTCGATTTTAGTACCCACTTTATCCACATGATGGTGCTATTTCACTGTTACTCTAGAAAAAGTCTGACCTGACAAGCAAATGTCATCGATTTCCCATCTCCATTCATGACCTATAACTAATAAACTGTGCTGCAACACAATATAAACGTCTTCTAAACTCGAACAATCAGATGGGAACCATCTTCTCCTTGATTACCACCAGATGTTGCCGAGAGCCATCATCCATTTTAATGTTTTATTTCAATTAAATCCTGTAATGGAATCATAAAGCCAATGGGGTGGACACATAATTCTAAATTAACTATGTCAAGGTGATGAGACCACCATGAATCTTGGCTCATCCCACCTTTTGACACAAACTGTCATTTTCCTTTATTTCCAGATTCTTGATTTGTTCAAGGTTAAAATTAAAGATACACTTTAGAATTTAGACTGAAACTTAAAAAGAAATGTAAAAATTTGACCTGAGACCAGGTAAGAAACAGAGAAATAGAGTGTTCCTACGGACTTAAAAGTAAAAGTAAAGCCTGAAATGAGGAAAAGCATCGCTTTTTCACCAACATCTACTCGGGAAACAATTTAGGCATTGCAGAGAAGAGTCAGAAGTGTAAAAATGGTAGAAATTAATGGGCCGCCAAATGGGCCACATCTGGCCCCCGGGCCTTAGTTTGTCTATGCCTGTTCTAAAGTAATTGAAATAGGTTTTATAGACTTTCAAACCAATTAGACCTCCTTTTGTTGTTAATTCAATTAATCTGAATTCATAGAAGCACACTGAGGCTTTCAGATGGGCTGATAGCTATAGGGCCAACAATCTTTTGTTTCATAACTGAAATGGAAGCTGCATGTATCTGTATTTTGGTCAAAAAAAGTAAACACATACCTCCTCCTGATGTTCTTGTGGTGTGATTTGGAACGTGTTTACTGAAAGAGAGAAAACAAGTGGAAAATTAGCACTTCAACAAAATACATGCATTTTGTCCTTGTGTTGCCTTTGACGCCCTAGATGCATTGGTGGCTCCATTAGTGGAACAATTCGTACATATACACACTGAGGAAACACTTAGAGCGTCAGCTGTTGAATTGTAGGGAAACCACCTTGTTGGAATATTTCACAAATTGCAGCTATGTGACTGTAATGGTAGCATGAAATACCAGTGAGTGATTTCTGAGAGACGGTAGAGATGTAGAACATGGACAAAGTGAAAAGGACGAATGGCATAGTGGGGTAATTTTAAAAGATGAATTGTGAAGGGACCAAGGAATGAATAAAGAATAGAAAGTTGGGGAAAAAAAATTCAAAGAACCAAGAGGATGCCACTGCATGACGGAGTATTAAAGAGGAGGAAAAAAATAAAGTAAAAAAGTAAAGACAGAATGGAAAACAAAAATCAGTTATAAAGAAGCACAAAAACATGTGAAAAACGATTAATTTCAGGGTTGGTGCCGTAGGGTACAAGCAAGATATGGCTAGGCCCCCATCCTATCAATGCATGAAGCAAAGACCTGTATTTTGGCCTTGGCCCCCTAGTGGTCGGGACCCCAAGCAACTGTCTATCTCCAAGTGCCGCCCCTGAGAGGCGTGGCAACTGCTGCCCCAGCGCCCCAATAAAATTATCAATTAATAATTAGGAAACAAGAAAAAAAAAAAATTGGGATGAACAACAACATCCTTTCATTCTTTTTCATCCTTTCATAAAGTTGTAGCAAAGCCACAAACATAAAAGTGAAAGTCAGAGACAGGACTAAAGACAGGTGTGTGCATGTGTGGGCAGACATGCAGCTGGACAGACAACAGATTTAGTCTTCTGTCTCCTGCTGAACACGTCCTGTCCTCGGTTCCCCCATAGAGCTGATATGTAATCAGGCTGACAGCCCTGAGTGGGGCTGCTGATGTTGGTGGGGGGGTAACACCTCTGCTTGACTGACCTGTCACTTCCAATTGAAGGGTGGAAGTGATAGGAACCTGCACAGGGATGAAGGGAGGGGCTGTTGTTGCAGGCTACAACCTTCTCTAAGTGATGAGATCTGCAGAGTCCTATCTCACAGTTAACACACCGGGGCTGCAGAGACAATAACATGTTACCCAGATGCTACATTGTGTTGCATTAGTATGCGGTGGAGGAGTCGTCGTCTCCGTGTGGCGCCGTGCGTCTTCATTCCTCTGATTAAGATATCAGTGAAACAAAGGTGGCGCCGCAGAGCCATGTGATAGCCTGACCCTAATAACACATCATGTAGGGATATCCATCACTGATATCAGGTGGAGACGCATCAATATTTATGACGCGGCAGAGAGAAAAATCACAGCCAGACCCAGTGTTAGCGGTGGCCAACTGTGTTTGCTGCTGTGAACTGAAGGGGTGGAGTGTGAGCAGCATGGAGGTCCGACCGTCCTGTCAGGATTCACTCTTTGTTATTGATCTTGAAAACCCAATCATGGTTGTAATTGAAATCGCAACAGAATTAATTGGTTCATTCTGAGAGGCGATGACCGTTGTCAGCATGTTAGTACATATTTGTCACAGTTGTAGATGTCTCTATAGCATTTTTCAAATGGACTCACTGCCCTGGGTACTGAGTACAACATGAAAAAAGAAAGAATGTGTCTGCCGCATGACGGAAAGGACAAAATACTCACAAAAAGTTCTTCCATCAATACTTCTCACAGAGAAGAACTGTGAGAACTATGGTTTTACAATGATATCTCTTTAGAAAAGAATGAATGAATGAATGAATGAATGGGCTCATATGGGCAGGAACCGTGCAATACTCATGCCTGCCACTAGAAAACTCGGTATAGTACCACCTAGATCTCCAATGCCAAACTGGGGTTGCTTCAGAAAAATCATGTAAAAGTATACTGGCAGCGTTAGCTGTGGTGCCTCCTAGTAGAATAAAACAAATGGAAAAAAAATATTTTTAAAATTTTTAATGTAGATGTGATCTTTAGCAGTGATCCTCAACCACTGGGCCAGGAACTTGTACAAATCCGTGGTTGAATTGGTGCCAGGCCACAGAGAAATAATGTTTCCTTTTGGCTCCATCTGTCTATTACTTCCACTTGATCCATACCCATATCAACAAAAGAACTG
>JAFBJS010003855.1:11697-26160 GCA_016785265.1 Paraplagusia blochii
GAATGGCTAGGATTCCATCATCAATAATGCAACTATATTTGATTAGGAAATATTTTCTCAGTGAAGACAACAACAATAAACTCAAAATGACAATGAGTCATTGATACAAGATTCTAACTTTTTATGCTGGTATGGTAACAGGAAGTGATAGGCTGGGTGAACTTGAGAAATCCTTGTTGTGCCCATGCACAGTTAATTCGGGTAGGAATATTCTATAGGTAGGAAAATTTTTCACAACATCAGAAATTTACTTTTAATGAGGGGTATTTATCTGCCACAACTTAACAACCAGTCCGTGAAAATAGTATGCGACATTTAACTGGTCCGTGGCGAAAAAAAAGTTGGGGAACACTGCTCTATAGGCAAGACCTGTGCAATACTCATGCCTGCCACTAGAAGACTTGGTACAGTATCACCCAGATCTCCAATGCCAAACTGGGGTTGCCTCAGAAAGAGTATGTGAAAACTCAGCAGACAACTTTAGCTGCAGCGCCCCCTAGTGGAACGAAACAAATGGAATATGTGTGTTTATGTGTTATTTCCATCCACAAGCTGAAGGGAACATTACTTATTCAGAATCTGATTTAGTAAACTTTGAGATACGTTTCGGGTTGGGGAATGAAGGTCTAATATCTCACAAAAATAGAAAATGACAAAATTCCAAGAAACCTGTCCACAGGAGTGCTTTGTCAATTCTATTGTAATTCAATTTACTTTCCAAAGATGGAATACACCTGACACGGCCAGGCCTTACAGCCTTTGAATCCTCTCCAGATCGGAAGATAATCCAAATATGAAATTTACATTTCTGCAGAAGAACAAATAGACTTTCACTGAGACAATTACTTTAACAACATAAACTGAACTTCAGTGGGATTTGTAAACATCGTTTATCTCCGCAGTATCTCTGCGGCTGAGGGTAATAGTAGCTGTTTGATTGCAATTTCACACTCAGTCAATTTTGTTCAGCATAACTACGGTATTGATTTTTTACTGCTGTGCAGTGAAACACGGATAAATTACAAGACGGGGATCTTATCCTGTCAGATTAGAGAGCCTTCCTCGGAATCCCGTGTAGAACACAAGATCTTGCAAATGATACTTAGCGAATATAATTACAGCAGAAGCTATAATGCATTATACTGAGTTGAAATACTTGAATTTAAAGTGATTCATGTAGTAGTTACAGCTCTGTCCGTCTGTCTGTCTGTCTAATGCCCAAGATCCCAAGATGGCGCTGGAGAGAGTAGCAGCCTTCCAGTCCCTCTGCAGGGCAAACCTTTTGACTTTTTCACTTGCATATCTGTCTGTTTGTCTTTCTGTTCTATGTGTCTATCTATCTATCTGTCTGTCTGTCTGTCTGTAGGTCTGTCTGTTTCAAGGACATGTTAAAGTCTAGTACCAGGTGCATAATTTTCGGAGGTCATTTCCTCTCATGTATTTTGTTTCTTTCCACTCCTTGAAACTTATGCAAATGACCCGTCAGCTCAAATAAAGAACTAGAACATCATTATGGGTCGACCATCGCCTGTCCTTCTCTGAGGGACTCATCAACTTAAAATCAGCATTACAAATCCAGCATTCTTTTGTCCTCGGCAAAAAAAAAAAAAAAATTCTTTCATTCTTAAAGAAGCTGTGTGAAATATTAGCAGCTTGTAAAGTAAAAGATTGTGGCCTCCACCTGCTTTTCTTATCAACTAATCGGTTTAATCCCGGAGATGTTCAGAGGTGGAGGACGAGAGCTGGACGAGTCATGTCCTCCCCCAACCTGCGGTTCTTACAGAACAACTGTTCTGCAGCGTGAGAAGCCATTCATTAGTCATTCAGCACACTGAGCCGCTGTGACCCAAACCAGCTGCACCTTTCTCTCCCAGCAAACCACCCACACCTTCCATCCTCCTCCACCCAAATCTGTGTGGGAGCCCAGGGCTCTGGCATGATGGTGTATTTTATCAGATGATGGACAAGAAGGGAGGGAGGAGGATTCAAGTGCAGGGGTGTGAGGTGTGCCTCATCTCATCAGAGATAAAAAAAAAAAAAAAGTTGTTGGTGTTCAACCAGGGCGCGTAGGATGAGTCGACGGGTCAGTTGTAAAAACTCTGGTAAAATCTGACCACAGACAGTTACAGACTGTCAATCATCATTTGAACTCATCCAATAATAAGGCAATACGACCTGTCCCCTGTACATTCTGATCTTTGTCTTTATCGCACACTCCAGCTACACCTGACCTATCATCTCTGGCCACTTGGGGGCAGTGGATACCAGATCTAAACATCACACTGCCATAGTGTTTTTTTTTTTTTTTTGACTGCAGAATCGCAGTGCCAGTGCAGACCCTGGTGTCCAGATTTCCGCCTGGTGGTTTGGCTGACAGTCAAATGTGAAACGTCAGCTACATCTTTATCCCTGCCTTCAGGTTAGAACTTGATCAAAGTGTAACGGAGCTCAGATACACTGGGCCACAGCACTTACTGCAGGAGACGATGCAGGGAAGACAGTGTTTCCAGCTCATATTACTAATAACTGTCTTTGTTCTGGTGCAGACGGAGGAATTTACTGTCTGAAAACTCCAGAATAGAAAGTATGAAACTCCTTGTCCTAGTCAAAGGTCATGAAATATCACTGTTGTTGTGTCATCTTCTCATGTCAGGTGACGGAACTGTTCTATTGTTGCTGCCTCGTGGGTGTTGACAGCTTCTACAAATAGGTGACATTTCTGTTCTTGGCGTGATCCCCAATTACAACCGTATTTCATTTTACACGTGTTTGGGGGAAGTCTTTGACAGGGCCTGCCTTTTTGTGTGTGTGTTGTCATCACATTGTGCTGTATTTGTTGCTGGATTTCTTGGTCAGATGGAAATTTTAGACCAATTTAGTTGAAATAGGTGTAAATTGGGGATCTCTTCAATCTTGCCTGTGGTTAGGAAGCACTGATGTAAAGGTGGTAAGGCAGGAGTGCCCAATAGGTGGATCGGGATCTACCAGTAGATCTCCAAAGGAGTGTTGGTTCCTCTGCAATGACCAGAGTTGGGACTAACACGTTACTTGTAATGCTGTTATGTAACCAAATGACGTCTCTCGGTAACAAATAACGTAACATGTTACCTTTCTCTTTCGGTAACACAGTTATTGTTACTGTGGTGTAAAGGGTCTCGTTACTATCTGTGTCCAAATGGACGGTTTCTTCCGGCCACGGAGAGAGGACTGTGTGTCAGTGGAGTCTGTCTGCGGCCTGTCAGTCATGAGTGAAAGACGGCCGTGCACACTAACTGAACCCATGCGTTGAAAAGGAGCGATGATTGGTTGACATAGGTTAACGTTTCATGCTGAGCCAATCAGATAGAGACCTGGGCGGGTCTTCTTGTCTTATAGGGAAATAAACAGTCTTACACACGCACACTTGATGCAGTACAGCAGCACACACCCACGAGCAAGACTACAGCAAGTGGCAAGTTGAGGTTACGATAAAGATGCCCGTCAAAATGTCTAAACATCTATTTTTTTTATTGTTCCACTACATTTCAATATGATAGTACAGAACACAACACAAAACTTTTTTTATGTGTTTTTAAAGTAAAGTACAGTAACTAGTTATTAGTTACTTTTATATTTTAGTAACTAGTAACGTAACTAGTTACTTTTTCAGAGCAATAACTGGTAAAGTAATAAGTTACTTTTTTAAAGTAACTTGTCCAACACTGGCAATAACATAAAAAATAATCGTAACAAAAACTAGAGATGTAATTCTAATTCAAGATGATAATCCCTAGCCTTAAGTGAGATTATATAGGTATCGAGTCATCAGTATAACATATATTATGCGTTGTAGAGAGTAATATATTCAGTTTATATTGATAAATATATTAAAGGTATAAATCTAGGTTGATCACTTCAGCCTGGTCATTTGACAAGTAGCTCCCAAGACAAAGACGTGCGGACAACCCTGTGTTACGGGTGTAAAAAACAAAAAAAAAAAGTCAAAAGATAAATTATTAGTGTGGACCAATTATACCTACAACAGGAAGGAATACCTGGACACATGTCACAGTTTGGCAAATTTCTCAAAAGAGAGACAACGGGAGAGACATGAGGAAAGGTAATGGCATAAAATCTATTTCCCTACTTTACGTCCCTTTTCTGTAATTGCCTAAAACTTTTGCAGAACGCTGGATGTTGAATAATGCATGTAAAAGGGAGAGCGACTCAATGGGATTTTTTTTTTGTCACAGGATGGTGAGATGCGATGTCCTTTATACAGAGGAAAAGAAGTATGATGAATTAAACCACCTCTGCAGGGCAATAAAGTGTTCCGATTTTCAAAATTCTCCTTTCCTGCTGCTAACACCAGGCAGTGAACTCAGCAGGAGAGAAAATAATGAACCACACAGAGAGAAACCAGCGAACAGGAGGTTTCAGATTTGACACAATTACTCTTATTAGAATTTGTTAAAAAACATGGCATTATCTCCAACTCTCCTCTGTTTCGGACACATTTAAGGTCAGGAGATGCACAGATTTCCTAGGGTTGATTGCCATGGTAACAGAGTCATAAAAGCTGCATGAGGGGGTGTTGCGAAAGGCGTCCTGGTTTCACAATCACTTCACGATGTGAGGATTTTCATGATGAAGAATTTGCCAACTGTGGTTAAGTAAATCATCTTGACTCAGACAAAGTTCAGGAGAACAATTTTTGACACGCATCCTACGGCGCCTTCGACATGTGACTGGTCGTACTCTGCAGTACTTCCTGTGCCGAAATACACAAAGACATAAAATAAAAAGTTGGGAGTTTTCAGTGTTTTTTTTCCCCAATTAAATCTATGGACTCAAACGCTCCACGGCCCCCCCCCGGTGGAGTCTTCAGTGGTGGCAGCACTTGAAGAAGACGGCGATGACGTAAGAGCGCGGTGACATCAGAGGAGAGATGTGATCAGCTGCTGAAACAAGAGGGTTCAGACAGGCTTTAAAGACGGCTGTGGCTCTGACAAATTTCACACAGGGATGTGTGAAGACAGGAATCAAAGGGATGTGAACTTTGTTCTCGTACTCGCAGTTCATGTGCGGGAATGTAGCACATTACAGATGGTTGAAGGATTTAATGAGCTAACCCTGTATGGAATGTCAGATGTACCGCTCACTTTTGGTGTAGGGTTGGACTCTAGTTTGTAGAGCGGAAAAGAAATCTGCCAAGGTTTTTTTTGCTTCTGTCTTTTTTTTTGGACCAATAATGCCTCACTATTATCTCCATCATTGACTTATGTCTGGGAGCTGTTTGCAGTTGCTGGTTGCTTATTCTAGTGACAACATTAGGACATCTCTTCCCTTGGCATTTTAATTAGCTCTGCGACAAAAAAGGAAAAAGATCATTACCTGTGGGCAATGAATGGAGGACTTGGAGCTCACACTGTCCAGGCCTAAACTCCTATTATTATGCACTTATATTTATATATTTAACAGAAAACCTTTCATTCATTCATTCATTCATTCGTCTTCTTCTGCTTGCCCGTTGCCGGGTTGCAGGGGCAGCTGGCACCACCCAAATCACACTGTTCCAGTGGTGGTAGTCCATCGGGGCCAGCAAAGCCTTCTCTGCTGGCCCAAACATACTCAGAGAACACATTTTTTTCATAGATATCTTAAAAGAAAATTGTATTAATCTGTATTTTTTTATTAATATAAAGACTTTTTGTTGGATAAAAACTTTTTTTTCCAATCTAAAAATATTTCAGCTAGCTAGTGTTATATCCGCGAGAGCCTTCAGAATCAAAAGTGAAGGCTCTGCCCACTGTAAGTGAGTGGACACAATCTGTACAGTTTACAGAGCTCAGACCTATCATTTTGCTAGATTGCCACCTCAGGGCCTTCTAGCTGGCCCTACATAGAAGGCAATACGTACGTGTCCCGCGATTGGATAAGCTCTCCCGGGAGTCTGACAAGGTCATCTTGCAAACTATTAAATTTAAACTAGGAGATTTGCTAGCTGGATTTTCAAGTCCTTGTGTCATATTAATGTTATTATGAGATGTATTAATTTGTTTCCACAAAGCTATGACGTCGATGAAGGCCTAAGGTTGAAATGTACAGGCCGCCACTTAATTGCACCATATTGTGAGCGGTCCTGTGGGTGGTGAGCCCACAAGAAGATATGTGGGTCGTAATGGTGCCTTGCTCAAAGCACCTCAGAGGCAACCTGGCAGCTGGTGGATTCGAACCTGAGGCCTTATGGACACAAGGCGGCTTCCTTAACCACTTGGCGCAAATGGAGAGGCCTCTTGGATGAAGGGGTGAAACCTATTATGCCCACTTGCCCTTGAAGTAACTAATTTTGGGTTTTAATGTAATGTAAATACATCACACCTGGTGGTCATTTCCTTCACACCTGGTCATTTCCTTTACACAGCTCAACCATGGACCACTCCTGGTGCTGAGGTGAAGCGGCACCGTGGGGGGAAATAAAATCCACCCTACTGAGAACAAGACGCCGACATCAAATGCACCCTCAGAGCAAATCAGAGAATTTAAAAACACAGCAAAGCTCCATCACTTTCTTAAACAGCTGCGTACTTTGGTTCCCACACTCTGAAATCATTTATATCACCGCGTTGCCTGTGAACTGGAAGAGAAATTGAGTTGTTTTGATCTGATGCTGCCATAGCTTGGGTGAGATTTTCTGTTTATTAGGTTATTAGGTGGAGGAATTGACTCCATCATTGTTCACTGTGACTTCTCATTTAGGTTGGCTTACGTTTCCGTACATACACACACACACACACACTCACCCAGACACACACCCCTTGTTTTCCTGTCGAGGCGCTGCTGATTACAGCGGGGGATCATGAGTCCAGACGTGAGTAAAGCACAGGGAGCGTGAGTGAATGCTAAGAGAATAGTTGCAGTGCTCTCTCCGCACACGGGCAGATCAATGAGTTCCTGCACTGACTAGAGTTCACATCAGTCCAGCACATGAGAACAAAAACAAGATACTTTACAGACCATGTGTTTCGACTCCGGGGCCACACTAACCAGCTAAAATACTTTTCAATTCTTTCTATTGCGAAAATGTTGGCATTGCAGAGAAAAAACAAAAGGATGATGACAATGTTAATTAAAATGTTGAATTTGGACAACTTTAATGGGCCATAATAGAAAACCCAAGCGACTGCTGCTGGTCCCCAGGCCTTAGTTTGTGCAGGTCTGTTATAAACTATTAAACTGCCTTTAGAAACAACTGTGAACTGAATTTCTGTAAAGATATTTCCAAGTGACTAATAGTTCTATCTGTCTGTCTGTCGGTCTGTCTCTCTATCTACCTGTCTGTCTGTCTATTTACCTGTCTGACTATCTACCTGCCTGTCTGTCTGTCTACCTATCTGTCTGTCTATCTACTTATCTGCCTGTCTGTCTATGTACATATCTGTCTGTCCCCCTGTCTGTCTATCTACTTATCTGCCTGTCAGTCTATCTATCTACCTATCTGTTTGTCTGTCTGTCTACCTGTCTGTCTGTTATCTATCTACTTATCTGTCTGTCCCCCTGTCTGTCTATCTACTTATCTGCCTGTCAGTCTATCTATCTACCTATCTGTCTGTCTGTCTGTCTACCTGTCTGTCTGTTATCCATCTACTTATCTGTCTGTCTGTCTATGTACATATCTGTCTGCCCCCCTGTCTGTCTATCTACTTATCTGCCTGTCAGTCTATCTATCTATCTGTCTGTCTGTCTACCTGTCTGTCTGTCTGTCCCATTCGGATCCTACTTCATTGTAAACCTGTATGTAATACTTGTCTAACCTCATTGATGACTATGTGACTGACCTACATTCACTGTCCACAGATTTTAGTATGTACTCCCTGGTCCAGCACAAGACGTCTTTGTCCAGAACAAATGGTCCATTCCCCAAAAATTGTGCTTTAAAAAAAAAAAAAAAACACCTTTTAATTTGCTCAGATAATCCATTTCAGAGAGTTATATACTGTATATGATTAAAGTTCTCCTAAGCCTCATTGACACTGCGTCGTTAATAGCTTCACTCAACAATTTCCTGTCCTTAATTCATTATGAATGGGTGGGGCGGCACAGAACCTGAGACCACTCTTCCATGAGTCTGTATTTCAACCTGTAAAAATTATGTCCACTCTGGCTTCTGCTTCTCCACCCTCGCTCCTACTTCTATTATTTTATGCAGCTCCAAGTGTGGGTTCTACTCCGTCTTATCTCTCCGCCTCTCAACTTCTACTCTTAAACCAATCACCTACTGTCCAACCTCCGAAGACCACATGATAATTCCCTCTAATTTCTGCTCTCAAGCTTTATTAAATACATACAGAGCCATAAAAACAAACCGAAGGAGGAGAAAGTTTGACGTTTCTCAGACTTTCCTGTCATCAGTTATTGAGTAAGATATTCCAGTAAGTGTTTTGGGAGTGTTTAGATGTTCATGGGATTGTATCAGTGTTTATAACATTCCAACCAGATAAGGACACAAACTCTTTAAAAAAACATCTTTCTAAGCTTGTCGTAATGTTTAGAGAGGGTGTCAATCCAAGAGCTGTGGCAGGGATCGAACCTCTTACATTACTGTTCTGGGATGAGAGCCAAGGATACGAGACTGAAACTTTGGATCATCCAAATGGGGTTCTGGTGCAGAACCTCAGTCCTGACATTCAGCTGTTCCATAAACACAGTCTTTTTTCAACTTTTACTCCACGGACGACTTCTTCCATCTGGGGTGCTTGTAGCTTAGTGGCTAAGGAACCGGACTTGGGTCAGGGGGATTTCAGGTTTGAGTCCACCAGCTACCAGGTTACTACTAAGGTGCACTGAGCATGGTACCACCCCCACACACTCCCCTGGCAACTCAACGCTGCCCACTGTTCACTTTGGTGAAGAGGTCACTTTCCGTTATGTGGGTACTAAAATTTGGTACGTGGGCCGGGTCAAACAATATCAGCAAAAATTCTTTTAGCCTTTTCTATACTACCTATTGGAAAAGTGTTGGCATAGCAGCGAAAGGCTGAAGGATAATGATTATGTAAATTAATAGTATAATTTTGATAACTAAGGTGGGCCAGATAAAAAATAAATACGGGCTGTCATTGGTCCACGGGCCTCATTTTAGCCAGATCTGTTGACCTATTAAACTGCTCAAAACAACTATTACATTAAACAACTGTTAGCTGCTTAAAAAGATCGTTTGTTATAGCAACAGACGCATAGAGGATAGAAGGTAATAAAGAAGGACCAGGGAAAATCTCACTTTTAAAAGTTAAGATTTGGTTAAGAGTCTAGATCAACGGTGAGCTTGACTAGCCGGCAACAATGGGTCCCAAAATTGGACTTGGGGGCGGAGTCAAGACCAGAAAAATTGAGTGTTTGTTGAACTCAGGCAAATGGCATGTTAAAACCCATTCATAAAACATATGATGCTAATAGCTTCTATGACGCCATCTCTCCGGGAAACTCTATGATTCGGACAAGATTGGCGGGCCGCATTAAAAAGTTTGGCGGGCCACATCTGGGCGCGGTACCTTAGTTTGCCCATGTCTGGTCTAGACAATGTGTTAAGTCTCAGTTTAATGCTTAGCATATCTGTGTTGGATTAGAGTAAAATGATACGTCTGGTGACTGAGCTGAGCTGAGCTTTAATCATAACTGTCAATCATGGGGAAGGCGTTTCTGCACTTATGAAGTAGTTTGTCACAATAATTATACCTGTAATCCTGTTATTGATACCAGGAAACAAACTGGTCCAAGACTTTACGGGTTTCTCCAGGTCTGGTGAAGCCTCTGAAGCTCATTAGGCTTTTTACTCTCACTATCTTCCCTCTCGCCCTGTCGGAGACGGTGTCAGACGGCAGCAGTGAGAGCCATGCTCCACCAGCAGCTCTGGTGATTTGACAGCGAGCAGAGAGGATGCAGAGTAATTGGAATAGCATTTATGTATCATTGTGACACTGATGGAGGGAGTTCAACATTTAACCCTCCTGGAGTAGGAGAGGAGACAGGAAACGAGAACCTGAACATCCTCGTCTGACAAACGAGACGTTTGACCTTTTGTCAGTTTGTGTCCGAGCCTTGACTCTCAAACGCTGGCCTTGTGAACACGAAGGAAGAGGCAGCAACACTGGGGCAAAACATTTTTTTGTTTTGTTTTTGCTGTCCTCAGACAGATCTGGGATCAGATCTCAGGAGAGACAAACACTGAGACAAAAGCAGAAAGAGATTTCTGCCAGTTTTTCACTCAGATATCCTCTGGTAAAAAGAAAAAAAAAAGAAATTCTGTCTCAACAGCTCCGCTCCAACAGCAGTAACCAATGCCTGCTATATCACCGTCTGCTCTCCCAGGACTTTTTAATTGGGTCTTTACACAGAACAGTGTTTGAGGCTCCATAGATTTCAATGCAGAAAATCTTCCCTCGAAGTCTAATGTCTGATAACAGGTGCAAACTGCAGGATCTCTTCTGCAGCTGTGCAGAAAACACATCTCTGCACATTGTCCTCATTGTCGTTTATCAAAGGATGAAAAATGGATACACGACACGTCCGTCTCTGCAGAAAGATACGACAGAATGGAAGAACACTGAGATGTGTTCATTCCCTTTCTGAGTTTGGAAGAATGGAAGAAGTAGGAGAGGACTGGAGGGAGGGCTGGTCCCAGACTAGGTGTCGATGCTGGGCAGCCAGCGGAAATGATTTTTTTTTTGTTCTGCTGTCGTTCTGGACACTGCTGCCAATCTCGGGATACAGAAGCAGCAGAGAGTAATGAGCAGGATTACCAAGGGAGACTGGCAGGAATGGTGTGGTACCAGAGGAGATCCACACACAGACAGCGCTCCACTTCTTTTATTCATTGCTTGTGAGCCCAGAGTGACTCAGCTCACTCTCCTGTTGTCAAACCCTGTCATTATCCATTACTTTGCTTCTGCCTTGCAAGGGAACGCCCATTGCTGCTGCTACTGCTGCTGCTGCTGCTGCCACAGCGCTCTTGTAGGAGTTCTGTGTTCATGCTTGTGCTCTATAATCAAGCTGGGTATGAGAGAGTCACTGTGTGTGTGTATATACTTGAGGGTAGTGTTTGCCCTGCTGTCCCTCTCTGCTGGGCAGATTTGTTGAGTGTGTTACTGACCGGTTAAACACCACGTTTGATACAGCGGGCAACAATCTACCTCTAGGATCATTAAACATGAGTCTTTCCGACATTTGTTACGCCTTTTTATAGACTCAAATTCAATGCACAATTTTGGTCACTTCTAAATGATTGAAATTGACATTTTATTAATTAAAATCTTAATCAAATATTGAAATCAGGACTGATCAACAAAATCAAAAACTGGAAACATTTGCCAATTTTCTTGGAACAGAAACACATTTTTTCGAACTGAATTTATAAAGAAAAAAAATAAAATAAAAAAGCTCTCAAAAAATTCTGTGTAGCTTTTAATCAAAATTAATGGTCTCCTGAAAAGTCTATGGTAGTCTACAATGACTACCAACTACTCTCAAATCTCAAAGACAACAATAAGAAGTGGATATTGTAGTCTGTCAATATTTTAATTTAATATTATATTTAGACAGAATATCAATATATTTGTCCATGTTATCGATGAACTGGTCAACATTGAATATTGTAGCAACGCATTGTCAGCCTGTCTAGTGTCTTGTGTTTAGATTGGAAGACATTCTCGGAATTCCATGCGTTATTTTTTGCTTGACCCGGTAACAAACGAGACAAAATGCAACATAGAGGGATGTGGAGACGAAATTAAAGGAAAACATGAGTGGAATTTGCAGAGACAGATCCTAGAAAGACAGACGCCTTTGACCAAACCAATGTTCTTCTTGGGAAATTGTGAAAAATCCTGTAAGAAAATATATATATTCTTTTAAATGTCTAACCTGACTGAACACTTCCTGTCAAAATCCTGGTCCTATTATTCTCATAATAGACTATAATTTTACCAAATCAAACCTTTCCACTTAAAAATTATAATTATAACAACAATTTGGTTCTTCTTTGTGTCGGAAGACAAATCTGCCGTTAACTTTCCATTCACATTCACAGGACTTCTCACATGCACCAGCCTCAAAGAGCTTGATTTTCTTTCGCAGCATTCTAAAAGAAATTCCTGAAAATAAAGACAAAGTGCAAAACACCTGTCAGCGAGTCTCTCTGAGTGTCAAGAACACTGAGATTTTCTAAAACCGCTCTTTAGATCGGTTTCCTCCAAGACGGCGTTGAACAGAGACGTACTTCTCACAGTTGATGTTGTTAAAACCCATTCTTCTGTCTGCAGAGCTGCTGCCTAGAGATTATTGCAGAAATGATTGTGACGAAAAACACCGTCTATGCAGCGAATCTCTGGTCTGACTTCACTTTGACGGTTTCTCCACATGTACAGAGTAGAACTGAGGTGAAGGCGTCTGAGCCCATGCCCTTCTTCACCTCCACTCAACTGTGTTACCTTTGGGAGGGCGGGCAACGGACCGGAACTGTTAGGGATCCAGGAGATGGACGGAAGAGGGGCTGTGCGTATATGCACGAGTGCATATGTGTGAGAGGGGGCGTACTTGCGATTTGGGAAATAAAATGGACAAAAAATATGGGGAGAAAAAAAATGCAGGCTGAGTGATGACAGGAAGTGTGTTGTTACCCTCCAGAGCCAAGGCTGGAATAAAAGAATGAGCTAAAGGGGGCTGCAGCCCCAGGTTCCGCCACCAGGGGGTTCCTCATGTTGCTGATGTCAAGGGACTGAAATAAGTAGACGCAGTGTACTAATTGTACTTCAAACACACATTGTATCGACACACCCGTTCACTTTAAGGTGTTACATAGATATTGGGGCAGTTGGCTTAGGGTTAAGGAGGAGGACTTGGGTCCACAAGGTCCCTGGTTTGAATCCCCCTACCGCCAAGTTACTGCTGAGGTGCCCAAAGCTGTCCACTACTCACTTGGTGATGGGTTTATTGCAGAGGGAAAAAATTCCCCCCAAAAACTTAGGATGAACAACAACATCCTTATCCTTATTTTACGGTTGTTCTACATCAATAAAATTATGCTACCACCTTTAAAACATAGAGTAGGAAGACATTGTGGGTAGAGAAAAAATTCAGATAAGGCTAAAAATTTGCCACAGGTAGGAAAATACTAAAGGTAGGAAAATACTTCAGAATAGTGGCGCACAACTTCAGTCAACATAAAGATGAAAAACATTTTCGGCCTCTGAATGGACTTGTGTCAGAACCCTTGTCGTGATCAGGACAGGATATAAAGGGCCTCATCCTGGTAATTAGCACCGGGCCTCAGATAGTGTTAATCCGGCCCTGCCCAAGGCTGAACAAATAGCTGATGATTCCCAAAAAAATGACAGAACCTCAGTTTTGTTTTGTTTGTTATACTTGTTGGAAGGAACAATGTTCTGTTCTTTCCAACTGAAGAAATGCAAAACGTCCGAGCCAGCCTTATCCTGGAGAGGAAACTGAAAAAGACTGAGCACCAAGTTTTTTTTAACAAAGGATTTTAAAGAGTGCAGTTATTTAGAAACACTGTTCTCAGCCAGGCCTTTTCTCTCTATTCAGTCAAAGGGGATTTAAAGCAGGTCTGGGATCAGTTGTTGCCAGAAGCTTCTCCCTGGGAGTTGGATTCATAATATCTGTATATAATGTGGTTTATATTTGTTTTCTGCTTAGAAATCTGGGATGAAAATCATTAGAAAATGTAAAGCGAAATGGACCCTAGAACTTTTTCATTTAGAGAGAAGGTGGCGCCATTGACTTGTTTCTCTGGGCTGAAAATGAGAACGCACGTCAGCGCACTGACCTGGGAGCCTCATTGATTTATTCTTATTGCAGTCGATCTCGCACTTTTTTTGTGGAAGTAGTGAAGGAAGGAGGAAATGAATCAGCCAATGAAGTGTGACCGCGAACTCAATGCCTGGATTGATTGGAGGAAGTTAACAAAACAAACTGAGGTAAAAAAAAATAAATAAATAAATCAACAGGTTTAGACATCAGACCTTACTTGTTTACCGCAGTATTTTCCTTCACTAGGTATTTAAAGTATTGCCTATTTTATGAAGTTGGAACTTTTTCTTCTCTTCAGTTTTAAAGTTTTCTTTAATATATTCCGGTGTTCTTCTCTCTTTTTTATTTTATTTCATTCCTCCCACACTTTGTGCAGAAGCAGAGGAGAAAGTGTCAAAAGATTAAACTACTATTTACTTTTAAATGCAAAACCAGTCAGCCCCCCCAGTCAAGCTCCTCTGCAGCAGTGTCTCAGGAAACGCTGCGCAGGCTCTGCACGTGAGCGCCACCATGTGATGAGCATTCATTTATTTCCTGTTCCCCGATTCACCCTGTAAACGCCGGCGACCCGCTAAGTCAGCGGTGCATCCAGTACTAATGTAACAACGGTGTCCACACACAAATAGTACTTCTTTTTGCACGTACTTGAAGTGTTACTGT
>JAFBJS010003855.1:26306-45554 GCA_016785265.1 Paraplagusia blochii
AGATGATGAGGAAAAATAAAGAAAAAAAAAAAAAAAAAGTAGCAGTGGAATAGTCACGGCAGAAACAAAGAAGAAGAGATTAACTTTTTCTTTTAAAAGAAAGCATAACTGAACAGATGTGTTTTTACACAAAATATGTTTATAAGAAAATACGTGTTTAATCCTACATTAACGCCCACGGACACATCAGGCTGCGTTGCCTAACAACTGGAACGTCTGACTTTTTTTTTTTTTTTTTACAAAGTTTCAGTTGGAAATCAGTCATCTGAGGTTAAAACTGAAACTGTTATTGTTCCAAAACTCGAAGCTTATTTTTCTTGCTCTCACAGCAGTGGTGAAATGCTTACAATACAGAAAGTGAAAAGAAGCCCCTGCTGTGGCTGTTTGCCTTCATATCTGAATCTTTTTCTTTGCTTGATGCTCAGAGACTGGGCTGCCAAACGTGTCCAGCGTCTAACCTCGCTGGATGAATCGTCTGACAGCTCTGTTGTTGGTTGAAAAGAGTCTTCGACTGATCGGGGCTATGGATGAGCGAGATTTTAGCCACTGGAGCGTTGTGGTATTGAATGGCTCTCACTTTGAACCTAGTGCCTTGCTCAGTGGCTGAATATTGGCTTTTATAGCACATGTACGCCTGTTGCAATTTGTGAAGCATCAACAGCAAAATCCCAAAGCCTGGTGGTCTGTGTTTGAGGGAACAAGACGGAGAAACTTGGAGAGAAGAATAAAAGAGGCGGCAAAATAGGGACATGGAGTTCATAACAGAAAAACAAACAACAGAAACTAGACACTCTGACAAAAGTCAACAGTTGATATGAGGAACAGGGCAATAAAATAGACCAGAAAGTAAAAGTGAGCAGGATGAAGATATTAGACCTGGTCTGGTTTCATCAAAACTTACTGCAGCCTTAATAATATCATAAAATGCTAAAGATGAGAAGCCAGACAGCAGATCAGGACCGAGTATATGAGACGGTTATTGTCCCATTAGGAAAAGAACTATTAAAAAAATGATATAACATTAAAAAATATATAAAAATTGAAGAGTTAATCACGTCTATAGTTGGACTATATAGGATGCGCATTTTGAATTGTTTGATTGTTGATGAATCAGACACTTTTTTTTCTCCAAAAATTTGAATAGCAATTTTATAATCCAATAATTGACCTAATAATTTCTGGAGTAACCTGGCATCTGGTGGATTCAAACCTTAAGCCTTGCCCACCCAATTCCACTCCCTCAACGGCTAGGCCTTATTTATTATAACATAAATATAATTTTTGCTTTTGCACCAACACCTTGCAGAGCAAATGTGTCAAACCCAAGGCCCGGGGACCAAATCCGGCCCAGAAAATCATTTGGTATGGCCCGTGAGAACTTGACAAGGTTTTTCGTTTAAATATTTCTTAACCTGATGAATAGTTTTTATTGTTACACAGCAATGAACAATAATTGTTCATAATCTCTACTAGTTACCGGTGCGATTTATACTCTAAAGTGACCCACAGACCAGGAAATATGAAACTAAGTCTAGAAAAAAAAGCTCAAAATATTCCCGTCATATTAAGAAGCTACATTTCTGTCATATTCTTGACCCAACTCAGAATATAGACGTCACTTTTCCTCTTGTCAGAGCCTGTAAGACCCATTTACTGCCTCTGTGCATCATTATAACATCATGACAGGTGTGTGTGTGTGATAACAACAGTCAGGAAGATGGACATCAGCTGCTGGGAAGTTGAACAGTCGACCTGACTGACAGACTGGTGCAGGACAAAAACCACAGCTTCAACCAGAGCTGAAGGAAACAGCAGTGTGTTTGGACGGAGAAGTGACAGCAAAAAGCCCCGGGTCTCAGCAGCCAAGCTGCCTAATGGTGGCCGTCAACAAACCACAAACCAGGCTGGATCCACTTTGCGTCGCGTCAGCGCAGCATTATTAATGACAGCCACTTAAAACCTTGTTACGGGCTCTGCTGGTGTGTATGTCTGATGACTCTGTGCTTCAGCCTGACAGGAACTGGGCAGGTAATGAATAAATGACGCCGAACCAATGCAGCAAAATAAGATTGCACCACATTAATTTGAGGATAGAGAAATACAGGGAGTTTATCAATTCACTCTTCAGGATTCAGTGTTTTTTAATGTTTTTTTATATAAAGAGACTTGACAGCTGGGATACAGTTAGAGTATAGAGTGTTAGTGACTGTCAGACTGTCACAGTTTGATTTGTTTCCTCCTGATTTTACTGAATATATTCACTGAATATCTCTGTAGATATGATATTGAAAAGTTGTGTTTTAGCTCCTCTGAGGTTGTGTTGTTATATTTCGTCAAATTTCTATCATGTAACAATGCATTTTATCCTGTTTCATGAGAGAAAATCATTTTCTTAAAATCAAATCTCAGCCCAACTGTCCTTGGATTAGACCAGCCATGAGCAAACTGAGGCCCGGGGGCCAGATATGGCCCACTTGGCTTTAAAATCTGGCCTGCTTCAATTTTTTTTGTGCATATCATCATGATACAATGGTATTTTTCCAGTAATTTCTGAATTTTCCAAATACATGGTGTAGAAGAGACTTACAGCATTTTAGCCCTTTTGCCTTTATGGCTTTTACATGTCATTTGTTTCAGTTCATACTTAATTTATCTGCCTTGTTTAGAACAATAAGGCAGTATTTGACTTAAAACACCCACATAGAGACTGATGTTTTTTTAACGAAAAAATAGTGTAGGCTTCACCACTTTTGCACTGTGTGTCCTTCATATCTGTCAGATTTTTGTTATTCCCACCAACTTCTCTAGTTTCCTGGACTTTAATTCTACCCAGTTCATTTTCATTTTCAGCCCTTTACAGTGTTTCAGTTTTCCAGCGTGTGACATTTTCCACTGCTGCCATCAGCATCAATTGGAAAAGTAGCAGAAAGCATTTTTTCCAGTAATCATGGAAAAAAAAACTGTTTACCAGAGGTATGAAACTTGTAGCCTGCGGGCCACGTCCCCTTTATCTGGACGTCAACAATAAAGTTGCTTTTGCATATTTTTGTTCTGTTAAAGAAAATCTAAGCAGAGCAATGAGAGACTGATCTTTAATGAATACCAATGTCTGCATTGAGTCGTGTTGCTGGCCTTCTCAGGAGCAGGAAATTAGTTTTTTTTCAGTTCAATTAAATGTATTCTCAGCTGTTTTTAATACTATTTGAATAAAAAGACCCTGAATGGTGGGTTTTTTTGTATAAATACTGATTTCTCCAACCTTTTTTGTGCCATGGGAAAAGTGACACGTAACTTTATTAGTTACAGAGAAAAGTTACATAACGTTACAAGTAACGCGTTAGTCCCAACACTTAAACAAACTGCTGGATATGGATCAAATCTACGTCTTAGACAGAGGCGGCCGAAAGGATACTGTGGTTTTTCAAAATTAAATCACTGTTCAGAGTCAAAAAATAAAACAAATAGTGTAAGTTAAGGATTATCTCTCTGCGGCCCAGTACCAAATGGCCCATCTACGGGTCTGGTCCGCAGCCCCATAGTTGGGTACCACTGCTCATATGGGTTTGAGACCTGTGTTCTTCTTCTTGTACTTGGAAAGGATTCACTTTCAACTTAATGCTCTGGGTTTGGAAAAATGATGTAGAATAAAACAATTCCTTTTAAAGGCTGTTCAGATGAACTCATCTCTCAACACGGCAGGTTAGGAAATGGAGAATGAGAGACTACGTTGAGCTGATATAAGACGGCAGTCACTGAGGAAACAGGAAGTGTTCAGTGTTCTTTCTGCTGGGTAATTCCCTTCCTCCCCTACGGTGAGGTGCAGTAATTGTGCCGCCTGACAGCATGGAAGAGCGCCTCCCGTTGAGTGTTTCTATCATTTGAAGGTTATGGAATTTGGATGAAACACGAGCAGCGTCATTTGAATATTGAATTCCACTCTGATGATGTCTGCTGTAGATGGAGACTGATTCAGACAGGATGAATGAGGACATGGACTCTCAATTCTTTTCAATTCTACAACGATCAGAAAAGCAAGGATATTCCTCTCTTTTATTTCTTCCTTTCGTGGCCAAAGATCAGACTTAAACTGTTTTTATTTGGGTTAGAGCAAACCTGGGCAAACTAAGGCCCGGGGGCCAGATGCGGCCCGTTTGGTGTTATAATCCGGCCCGCCAGACTTGTCCAAATTATACTTTTAATTTATGTTATCGATATCCTTCTACCATTTCACTGCAAAGCCAGCATTTCCCCAATAGATAAAGGTTTAAAGCATTTTTCCCGGAAGAAAAAATAATTGTCTGGGCCTGGGTTAGAGAATAAATAAGGAACCTTGTGCGGCACAAATATCCTGCGTGTAATGTTTACTAAATTAAATGTCATGTGTGTTTTTTGGCTAGACCAGGGATTTAACAACATAACCCTCGCTGGGTTCCACCCACTTTTGTGCAAATAATGATTTCCCAACAAGGATCTGACAGAATCTGGTTTGAGCCTGTGTATCTAAGGTGAAATGCAAACAATGAACCTTTCAAATCCTGAATCCCAGCTACAAAAACACGTCAAACCTCCAGAGCACGCCAGCTTCACACTGCGTGTCATGCACATAAAAAAAAAAATTGGCTTCGATTCATTTCAGAATCAAAAGATTTCACTGCACATTCACGCTCTTTTACAAAAAATGTATTTTATGAACTGCCTTTCATGAAGCAAAATCTATGTTGACAGGATTTTTTTTGGGTGTAATATTGGCAAAAAAAAGCTTCCACCCATGAAACAGATCAACACACATTTTCCAATGGAAGAAGCTTCTCCAAGACCATGAGGGCAGACGCCAAACATAGTCTTATCAAGGGTTTCCCACTGGTTTAAATAAGAGCCTGTCTGCCACAAAGAAAGACGCTTCGAAATGGAAAATAAATGTAGTCACAGCCTTAGATGCTTTTGCTGGGGGTTCAGTGCTTGGCCGTAGGGTCTCCTTCTGTAAGATCAAGGCCATAAGGGAGACAAACTGGTACCAAACATTAGAAACAAGACTTTGGATCCATGGAAAAGCCTAATAATCGATCTGAAGCTTCCAGATGGATGCAAACAACGCAAAAGTAGTTTCTCACCTTCTTTTTCTAGGGTAGATTTTCATGAAAAATAATTCATTAATTAATTTCTTCATCCTCTGGTCTGTGTCCACGACTGCCACCCAAATCACACCGCACCCTACTGTGAGCCTACTGGGAGTTATGACGCATCAGGACATTGACAACCAGGCATCTGGTGGATTCATAATAATAACTATATTTGATTAGGAAATATTTTTTTAGTGAAGATAGTGTTGTCCAACATGAATCCTGGCCTGAAGAAAAGATTCTTCTTTGCAACGGTGGAGTCCATCCTAATCTATGGATGTGAGAGCTATGCAATGAATGAATAGCTGCCAAGACACTCCAGTTAGCAGGACACTGCCATCGCCACCCCGAGTTGTGCACCCGGAAACTAGTGCTATGGGAGCCAACACATGGTCACAGAGAAAGAGGGCGTCCCCGCACCTCGTACATGGACACCCTGAAGAAGGACACCGGAGCCAAGTCTGCCAGTGAGCTAGCGTCGTTGATGGGGGATTGTGCCGTATGGAGGAGCCATGTTGACGCTCGCCGCGTAGCGACATGACTGACTGAGTGGAAACAACAACAATAAACTCATGATGATGCACAGTCATTGATACAACATTCTAACTTTTTATACCCGTCTGGTAGGAGAAAATTATAGGCTGTGTGCACTTGGGAAACCCTTGTTGTGTGCATGCACCGGTCATACGGATAGGAAGATTTTATTGGAAGGAAAATATTTCAAAACGCCGGAAATGTACTTTAACTAAGCGGTATTTATCTGCCACAACTTAATGACCGATCCGTGAAATTAGTAGGAGACATTTAACCGCTCTGTGGTGCAAAAAAGTTTGGGGAACACTGGTCTAAACCAATATAATATATACAACACATTCTATTAAAAAATATTGATCATCGCTGTGTAATAAAACTACTTTTACTGTATCAGGTTACGAAACTCTTTATAAAATGCTTTATAAGCTCCCACGGAGCTTATAAACAAATGACATGGCGTGCAGCGCAAGGTATTTGGAAGACTTCAAGAACCGAGGACAAAAAGAATGTACGATGTTAAAGAAGACAATCTCTTCTAAATGTCCAGACAGTGTGACAAGGCGTTTATGATGAAAGATTTACTGAAGCAACCGTCGTATTTGTTTTGAGTCAGTAGTTAAACAGTATCTCATGGAAGAGGGAAATGAGGGTGTACACTGTGCCAATGAAGTTGTACCAACACTACAAAAAAAAAACAGTGTCTCGAACACGATCTTCGCAGACATATAAAATCTTACAAAACTGCTGTCAGGATGCGGATCGTAACCCCTTTCAAAGTCCACATTCTGCATTGAGGAGGTATGAAAAAGGTCTCCATGGAGTGGGACAGAACTCCAGGTGAACCGCAACACCAGGATTGGAGTGACAGGTTGAGGGGGCAGATCTGTCTGATCTCCGGCAGCAGCCTCCTCTGTGTGGGTGATTCTTTCAATCCTCTCTCTGCTGGTGTAATTAGTGTGTTTTCTTCTCTTTACAGCTCTTGCGTGGGATAAGAATACACATATGTACGTGCACAGTGTGCAGTAAAAGTACAGGAGGTCATCTGCTGCTTTTTCAAGTCGGGATTCGCGGCCCCCGTATCATCGCCTCTGTTGGTGAAATAGAGATTTCTTGACAGATGAAATAGACGGATAAAGGAAGGAGAGCGGGCAAGGTGTAGCATTTTCGGAGTGGGCGTGGTCTTGGCCTTTCTGCGATGGTGACATTTTGCCACAGAGAGCACCATTACTCCCCACACTCCCTGTTCAAAGGGGCTTTTAGGAAGTGTGGCAGGATAAATGCCACCCGCAAAGATTGCTGTTTCTCCATTTTCTCCCCTTATATCAAGTTGAAAGGCTTTTCAAATATTCATAAACAAAACCATCCGCAGAGAACAGCTGCAGACGTTGCCTCATCACCACAAAGAGGTGCAACGGCCCCTGGTCAACAAGAGGCCGAAGTGGAGGGGGGTGTGGGGTTGATTTGAACAGCAACAACATCCAGGATTAAACTGCTGATTTAATTATGAAGTCATCGATCGTCGTCCTCTGATGCTAATTTGCAAACGCGTCCACACGTGAGAGACCGAGGATCCTGCGCTCAGGTTGGGCCACATCCATGTGAACTTTACTGAGCCATGAAATGTGATTAAAGGACTAAAAGAGAACGTCAGGACCGGGACTGGAACCGTCAATTTTCTCTTTGAAATCATCAAACAAAAAGGCCAATGCACTCATCCTGTTCTGCTCCATCAGATGAGCTGACGTTTGGATTTCATTTTCACTTTGTTTCTCACTGTAACAGTAGCCGTAGATAATTAAGTTCCAACATGTTAATATTCAGACAAAACAAATCCAGAGACCCTGATCATGGTGCAGAAAATTAAGACATTAATACCAGGATACCGGAGTTGGATCTCACAGTGAAATTGTAAAGTCGTCCCGCTCTCTGGGTTCCGCCTGTCGGACCCTGATTAAGGGCATAATGTGAAAAGATCCAGCAAAGAGAATCACTGAAATGAGTTCTGCTCATCTTCTCTGCACATATGGGTTTTAAATGGAACTACTGAGGGCAAATGTTAGCACTGAAGCGGATGAAGACGGGGAACATTTCATTAACCCGTGAGCTCGCGCTTTTGTGAGTAGGTCCTGAGTAGCCTCCAAGCCTGTAGATGAAGTCTGGACTGTCAGACGGAAGCAATTTTGGCGATCGGTGTGAGAAGAACGGGTCAAGACTCCATTTTGTCCTTCTGAGAGACAAGAGACTGTTTGAGAAGCTCTTCCCTGATAGTGAAACGCCTTAGATTAGTATAACAGGTTAGTTCTCAGGTGTAAAAAAACCTGGAAACTGGAGATGAGTAACACTGCGTTCCTGGCTAAAAAAAAAGAGAAACAAAGTATCATAGAAGGCCTTGTCTACAAAAAAGCAAACCAGGACACACTTCTCTGTCTCGGGGGATTTCATTGTATCAAAAGGTTTCTGACCATGGCAGGTCCAACACATCAGTCTCACCAACAAATCCATTCTTGGACAGTTATATCACGAGACATTCGTCAGACCTCTGGAATGTGGAATGCTGTTCTTCCGTACCCTGACATTGACCTGGATACTTCTTGTATCTGTTATCTAAGTGTCAATTCATGTAGTGTCCTACGTACCCTGGGTAATATCGTATGTTTAGCGGCTCTTCTTCTTGATTTTCGCGATATCATCTTTTTTCCCTTCTTTTTTTATGCTTGTCCCTTTTTCAGGAGTTGCGAACCAGCGAATCAACCCTGGTTTTGCTAGATCACAGTATTTTACGATTTTTGTCTTACGTACCGTGGGTAATATCGTATTTTTACGACCAATAGGCGCACCGTACTAAAAGGCGCAGTTTCAGTTTTGTGCCATTACTTTATTTAACACACAAACATAAGGCGCACCTGCTTATAGGGTTAGGGTTTTTATATACAATCCACGCCCACACTTCCCCCTTTAACGTTCTCATGGTGTCCTCTACAAGGTCCGCCTTACAACATACACACACAAGCATACAAGTGTGCGTATTTAAAAATAGTGTGGGAGCAAAACAATGTCCACACTTCACCCTTTAACGTTCTCATGGTGTCCTCTACTATGACACCTTACAACAATAACACACACAGGGCGCGCTGCACTATAGGGTACCTCGCAAATCTTGAAGAAAATCGAAGACTTTTATGTGCCCTTACAGTCGTGAAAATACAGTAATCTTTCTACAATTCTACAATGACGATTGTAATTGTAATGTTGGACAATCGACAAATACAATTGTATTAAATTTCATTCAAAATAAAACTAAATTCTTAGAGAAACCTTGAATAGAATAAGTGGCATGAAGTTCACAAGTCCAACTTCTGTAGGAGGAAAATATAAATTTCGAAAACCAAATAATTTGTGCTCAATTTCAACGTTGAAAATGACGCCTTAAAAATGTTGTTCACCAAATAATCGAGATCCACGAATCCTAGCAATATATAAAGATCTCAGCAAGTGTTACCCTTATTTTGATAAGATTTGATTTCCAGCCACTGTACGATCCAGTGGCCCAACAAAAGTCAATAGACTTTAGAACAAGACCGCAATAAGGAACACGTGAACCAGCCAAGTCACAAAACTGAATCAGACTCTACTGAAAACCACGTCATAATATAGCTAATCTGGTCTGACAAAAACTGGTACCATGAACCATTGTTGGTACATGCACCATAGTTTGAGAACCTCATATATAAAGAGTTAATAACCACTCCAAACAATTGACCAACACGGACCAAACTAAGACATAAATCTGGAACTGAGGAAGGATGAGTGTTGAATGAAAATGATTGGATGAAACTGAATGAATGCAAATGATGAGACAGAATTAAGTGTCAACCAGGAAAATTAATTAAAAGGGAGGCTGATTAAATGCTGTATCTGCGAACATTGGTCTATTAATAAACCGCTGCAGCAAACCTGAGCAGTGAGTGAGCAGTGATTTTCCATGTGGCCAACATACGACAAAGTCTTGTGGATGTTGCTGCAAGGGGGCGCTGTGAGACACTGCACGCCCACAGGTACGATCAGGCTAAGACCCGTAAATCGTGTAAATCCAAATTTAATCTTGCGAAAAAAAAAAAAATGGAATTTTGGTTTGCTACTCTCGTGGCTCTTCTTTTGCCTATTCAGTACATCGCATATTTGTAAATATCTCCTGAGTTTTGTGATATCACAGTCTCTTCTTTTCCTTTTTTTTAGCTCGTCCCTTTTTCAGGAGTGCCAATCAGCAAATCACCAATTCCCACTTATCCCCGGTTCTGCTAGATCGCAGTTTTTTACGATATTTGTTTATTTTGTCGATAAAACAAATATAGCCTAAGACATTTAGCAACAGAGTAATGCAAAAATATGTACTTAGAGGTAAATTATATATGGATTGGGAAATCTGAGATACCCGTATACGACTCTGAGGGCTTGACCGACAACAACAGCACCCTCCTGTGTTTATATTAGGTTACAATCCTACTGATTTGCACATGAATCTGTTAGGATGGTGCTTCGGTCTTTTGGGGCTCTGAGGAGTACATCGCTAGGGGCCCTCTAGTGGCTGGGGCCTAAGTGATTGCCCGGCTTGCTTACCCTAAAGCGCCCCCTATGTGAACATGGTTTAACAAGACTACAATGTGATGCTTTAAAAAATATGATGTAAAATTTAGGAAGACGAACGCTGAACTTTTGTCAAATGGGGTAAATGTTTAAAAAAAATGGAACGTTAAGCTAGGATAGCATACAAGTGAAGGCATGTACGTTTAATTCAATGCATAACGTGACTGTATTTATTTATTTTTTTCATGGTGGTTTATTTCAAGGGTGTAGAGTCTAGTGAGGATTAATAACAGTGTGGAGGGGGTTGGTATATGGTAAATATATATGTAAATAATAACCAACTCATTTGCGTGGATTATCCTCGCTGGCAATGGGTTTCGGAGCAAAACTACCGCGTTAGGAAGGGATTTTCAGTATTCAATGAGCACATACAGAGTAGTGGACATGGACGTATCTTCTGAGGACCACAGACTGTTGTGGGGCAGCAGCGCAGCTCTCTCTGTGTATATAGTCTGAGCACGGGGACAGTGAGAGTTTGCCACCACCTGGGGCTCAGCTGGGAGCTGCTGAAGAATGAGAGATGAGACGGAATAAAAAAAAAAGAAACTGCGGACATGTGATATTGGAAAGAGGTGGGTGGAGGCTGGTGGGCTACATAATTACATGGCAGAGCAGGAGCTCATCTCTGGGTACTTCAAGGGGCAACTCCTCTGTTTTCACAGACACACACACAGACACACACACACACACACACACACACACACACACTCCTCTGCATAGTTATGGCTGCAATGACATTCATTTCCTGGAGTCTTTTTCAAAGGTGCCATTACCTGAAAAGGTAATGAATGAAGGGAATAAAATTAGATTTTTGTCCCTATAAGGAGGACCAGTGGACGTACAAAATGAAGTTCCCACTAGAAGACGAAACACGCAAACAATAGACACACATTTTTGTTGAGTTTGGTTTCTTTGCTCATAGAAGGAATGTTGTCTTGGTCCTTCCCTGAATCTTATATTCAGCTTCAACTTATTGGTTCTCAATTGTCCTCTGTCCTAGCTGCCCCAAGGGGTAGAATTGCTTTCCTCCTCCACCCCCTCCGTCCAACCCACACACACTCACAAATTGAAATACTATAGAGAACCTGACCACATCTATGCTTTTATCTGTGCAAACCACTGTATGAGTTGCTGCCAACTAGGGAGCGGAGGCCGGAGTTATTGTTCAAGGATTGTAGCCACTACGGAGCACAGGACAGGTGTGAGACCAGCCATGATGTATGGGTCAGAGACACTACCAATATTCAGAAGACAGGAGACAGAGCTGGAGGTGGAGGAGTTAAAGATGCTGAGGTTCTCTTTAGGAGAGACAAGGATGGACAGGATCAGGAATGAGGTGATTAGAGGGACAAGATCTGCTAGAGAAGACAGATTGAGATGGTTTGGACATGTTCAGAGGAGGGACAGTGGATACATTGGTAGAAGAATGATCCTAGAGATGGAGCTACCAGGTAGGAGACAAATGGGAGGTGAGGGAGGACATGGAGGTAGTTGGAGTTAGAGTTGTTAATCATTCAAGAACGTATCTTCATTACTGCCACCCAAATCACACACTCACACTAAAAAGAATGACTGATCAGTTCCACAAATGGTCTCAGCAAATAGTACAAACACACACACACACACACCAAGAAAGAAGGATGATGTGTGTGTATTTGTGTGTGTGAGGGAGAGAGATTCTTTACATCTTCTCATCCGCTTCCTCCTCCCACGTTGTCTTCATTTGGCGAAAAACAATTCATCAGACAAAGGTCAATCTTTTCCCTCCACACACACACACACACACACACACACACTCAGACACAGTTCAAATCCCAGGGCTTTTTAATGGCCACCTGTTTACGACAACACTCCACAAAACCAACGTGGTTTTCTCCTGACTATGAGCTCGTTGTCCTTGGATTGGATTTTCAAAGTCTTTGTATCAAATCACAATGAACACGACGTCGTCTGAGACGGTGACGATTTGTGATACGAGAACATCACGTTGCATATCCTCGACGTTGTTTTAAAAAATGTTGTCATAGAAGTCGCCAATTATTCGCTACTGTCGCTCGTTGTGCGCAACGCGCTTCATCAAGTCGGCGAGAAACCTGTCTGTCATCAGGTTTGCTTTATGTCTATTTATACATATATATCAGGAAAATGGTGCATTCCCTGTTGCCAGGACAACAAAAAATATGAATTATTTATTGAAAAACAACGTGACCTTTTTTATAACTTGACAGCATGTTGCTAGATTTTGTTTTGACAGGAAATGTGTGTTTTTTATCATTATCGTTTTTTATACCTTATTTATTACCTACGGCTAAACAGCAAGTTGTGATAAAAACACAGCTGGTTAACACCTACAAGAAAATATTCATAGAAAAACGATGAAGAAAACCCGGTAAAAAAAAAACAAATGAAGTGAAACAATCTTTTTTTTTTTTTTTTCCACACAGTCAAATTGAAAAGCCGCGTCCTTGGTTATATGCGAGGACGATGAGTCACAAAGACGAAGATCAACCCGCGTACGAAGCCGTTGGAAGCGCAGGAGCGAAGCTTTGACTAAAACTGGCAGTGAGTTTCTTTTCAACAGACATCAATGAGTGCGAAATATGTGTTAGTGCAGAATAAAGCCACTGTTCCAGATTTTGCCTCATGTATAAAACATTTAATAGTCATGACATGTTGGTATCAAAAAGTCCTGCTCTGGTGACACTTTACACCGCAGTGCATGCATAATATGTTGAGGAGGAGGCAACACTTTTCCTTCCTATAAAATATAATCTGCAAAAAAAACAAAATCTTTTTATTCGTGCTCACTCTGAGGATGTTGGTCGTGTCGTGTAGCTGCATATTTTTCTGGGAATAGTCTTTGCTATAAAAAAAAAAACAGCTTTTAACAGTGACCTTTATTGTCAAACAGAGAAGTGTTTAGAGACCGTTGCTCTAAGAACGCAACGAGTTTTCCATGAAAATCACTGCGCCGTGTCGGGGATTGATATCAACAACCTCTCGCGAATTGAAACGACACCTTATTGCCTGTATGTAAATAAAGTGGCGGGATGTAGGAGATGAGCTTTAATTCAAACTGCCTCTTCCGTGAGCTCTGCAGGGCACTGGGAATTTTTTCTTTTTTCCCCCTTAAAATAAAGAGAAAAAGAAACCTGAGATATCACACTGTTATAAATAATCTATAACCTGGATATTATTGTTAATAAAATCCTTCAGTTCATAGACAGAACCTCTCATCCCTCAGAGAAGCGTTTTAATATCCTCATAATTTAATATCCTCAGCTGGATTCATTTTGTCTCCGTCTGCGGCGTCACCCTGCAACTCGCATCCGCTGACGACAAACGCTTGTGCCGTGCGTTCATTGTCAATCCCCAATAACGCAATATCTCATGACGGTGATCGGAGTTCACATCTATTTTTATTTGCTTTGCAACGAGCCATTTTTCCCCCCCTTTGACTCTTGGTTAAAATCTACACGGTAAACAAGCAACTTTACGGAATAGCTTTAAGAGACACCAAACCAGGCTGGACAACATGGTTTCTACCATTCACTGCAGAGAGGAGTGTGTGGACCTCTAAATTGGGGAGACACAGGCACGTGGCCCAACACAGAAGTGACAAGTCCTCAGGACAAGACTAAGCCGTTCACCTACACTTGAAGGCTTCAAAACACTCTTTTGAGGACAACAATGTCCAAATGTTGGCCAGGGAAGACAGATGGATTAAGAGAGGAGTAAGAGAAGCAATTTTTGTCAACCTGGACAATCCGTCCCTAACAGAGGACGTTACAAAGTATCTACAAAGCTCTTTTTCGGAACAATATCGAAGAGATTCCACCCTCAGCCACCAACGCCACTTTGACACGACTAAGGACACATCAGTATACATCTCACAACTGGTGAATCCCTAGTCCATCCAATGAGAAGGACCTTGGACATTTCTTTCTTCTCACTCACAGGCTTTAACTTCTGTTACTCTCCATTAGA
This sequence comes from Paraplagusia blochii, assembly GCA_016785265.1. Taxonomy (NCBI): domain Eukaryota; kingdom Metazoa; phylum Chordata; class Actinopteri; order Pleuronectiformes; family Cynoglossidae; genus Paraplagusia; species Paraplagusia blochii. The sequence goes on from JAFBJS010003855.1 coordinate 40,592, forward strand.
TGTTAGAACTGAAGACGCCTCTTGGACGAGAGGTGAAACACTTTACAAAATGAACAAACAAAAAATAAACTTAATGTCCATGACCTTGTGAACCAGTGGTTCTCAACTGGTCCCACTCTGGGACCCACATTTTCCTGTGGTTGTTAAGTCGTGACCCACTCTCATAGAATTCAAACCAAGCAAAGTAATTTTCTAAAAAAAAAAAAAAAACCTCTGAAAGAATCCTGTCTTTTTACATACTGATTTTATTCAGCAGAGTGTGCCTTTCAAAATAAGAGATTTTCTAAAATCAAACATATGCTCAACAGCTGACTTACATTACTTTGATTATTGACCAGCTGTTCACGACCAATTCAGAACGGGTTCGCAACCCACTCTTGAGTTTGGACCCGGCAGTTGAGAACCACTGACGTAAATGATTGGTAGCTTTCATCCATTTGTAAAGTTTTGCTCAAATAACAGAAAGGAAAGTGAACTCCTTGTCATTGTGACATTTTGATTCAAACGAAATGTGACCTCGGTGTTTAACACATCACCAAAGTGAACAGTGGACAAGAACCGTGTGTGGGGACAGTGGACCTCAGTGGTAACTTGGCAGTGGGTGGAATCGAACCTGGAGCCCTCAGACCCAAGTCAGGTTCCTTAAACACTAGGCCACCACTGCCCAAAGGTCCAGAACCCCACGAATATTGAGCTTTTTTGCTGTTGTGTGGAAGTGTTGTGTGGAAAAATTATACTGCAGCCTGACAGCAGGGGGTGCTAATATGTACATATTCCTGCTTTGGGGGGGATTACCCTGAGGCAGAGAACTGGGGGACGGACAGTTTTAAGACATTACAGTGATTTAATTGCTGAATCAGACCAACGTTGGATTGATATCTAACAATCTTACACAGGTTCCCTCTTCATTACATTAGCAGCTTCACCTTTATGTTCAGAGCTGATCTGTAGATGTGTGGATGAGGTGACTAGATGAATAAACAAAGGGAGGGAGAGGAGGAGGAAGAGGAAGGAGATGGGGCTCGTTCACTTTTCAAGGTGAGCCACCGCAGGCCAAAACATCCCGTTTTATGCACCACTCAGTCGTAACATTTCGGGCAGCTTTGCTTTGAGAACAATTTCCCTTTGACTTCTAAAGAGGCAAATAAAAATGTTTTACTGCAATTTGACAGTTTACTTTTGCTGTTAAATTTCGTCCAGTCTTCTCAGGTTTTTGTTTTTTTTTGCTTTATGAAAGAACGAGTTATTTACTCATTTTCTACTCTTTACACCGGCCAACAGTCAAGGTGGTCTGTAGTAAATGCAGATAAACCCAACTTTGGACGTAGACTGGACGTAGTAGGATTCTTGAAGACGTTTCCCTCCTCGTCCCAGGGAAGACAGAAAGAGGTGGTTGGAGACACCACACAAAGCCCTCTTGGGAACAACCCTTGGAGAAACTCAGGTGGATCTTCAATCTAGCACCAGATCCACAACATCTCAAACCAGGCAACACACCGGGACAGAAACTGGTTCATCCCAAAAACAGGATTCCAGGACACAAGCTGGACAATTTGGTTTTTGCCATTCTGTGTAGCGAGGACTGTGAGGACCTCTAAATCGGGGAGACCAAGCAGCTGCTACACATGAGTATGACCCAACGCAAGAGTTTCAACTCCTCAGGACAAGACTCAGTCGTCCTCCTACACTTGTAGGCTATAAAACACTCCTTTGAGGACCGGGGACGACAGATGGTTTGACAGAGGTGTAAAAGAAGATGCTATTTTTCAACTGGAAAAACCATCGCTCAACAGGGAAGGTGGTTTGAGACACAACAACGGTTAGAACTGGAGAAGCTCCTTGGAGGAGAGGTGAAACGTTTTCCAAAAAAAACCCTAAAATATCCAAGTCCAGACCAGGACAACTAAGAACCTTCATTGACATCCAAGAGGGTTCCCCAGTTCTAACCGAATACCGGAGAGTCCTGGTGTTTAACCTGAATGAGGCTGCAGACTGGTGGAGGGAAGTTCTTGCAGAAAACAAGACGTATGAAGAAGGAGGGTTGAGACGTGTGATGTCCACAGCCCGAATTCACTGAGTTATACTTTATATTGTTGTCTGATGAAGTAAGATGTTTTCTTCTCCGTGATGGAACCGTAGTCTCATCGTCAGGGATGGGCGAGAACTTTTTGGGGAGAGACCTCGGAATTAATTGTGATTAATCACAATCATCCATCCTGATGAAATATACCCCAATATATACACCAATATACCATTATATTTCCATGATCAGTGACATTTCTCATGACTTTTCCACTTATTCACAGTGTTCGTAAGAGAAGCTTCACAAAGGTTCTGTTTCTTTTTCAAACCAGCCTCCACTTAAAGCTATTTGGGTCGGGGGCAGGAAAAAAAAGGAGAAAGAAAGAAAGGTGTTTCAATCAATTCTTCACTTTCACTTTGAAAGTCTGAGCTTGTTTTGGGGATAGAAAACATTGTGACATTTCCTTTCCTGCAGGACTGACTAAATAACCGGAGATATTTAGTCAGAAATAGCCGGGAAGGGTGGAGTACAGACGGCTCCTGTCCCAATGTGGGCTGGGACGGTGCTATGCTCAGAGCAACGCAGTGGCAACCTGGCAGATGGTGGAGAAGAACCTGAAGCCATGTAGACCCAAGTCTGCTTCCTCAACCACTAGGCCACCAACTGCGGCCCTAAGAAGAAGTTAATACCGGTTGTTGGCAAGGGAGAGAGTGGAACCCCCTTTTTTCAGGGGGTTCCACAGTGAGTCAACATTTTCCATCTCACCCTGTCCTCTGTATCTTCAACACTAGGGAGCACAAGCCGAGGATTTTTTAGTGTCAGTTTCAAGCCTGAATGAATGGTGGATTTCTTCAGGAAGGACATCGGGCGTCAAACTTTGGCTAAATCAATGATACGAGACAACAAAACGTTTCTGATTTCGTTTCCGTCCCAAGCAAAAACGCCAAAAGTTGTCCCCTGAGACAGTTTAAAGCCCTGCTTACAATTGGACTTCCTTCTTGACTGCAGCTCAGTGTCATTTCCTCAGACAGAATTCAACCCAAAGGGCTAACATTGTGATAACTATGGTTCCACCAAGGCAAAAGTACGTACCAGTGCTCAGGAGAATCGCTCTGGCAAATCAAAAATGATTACAGCGCCGGAGAAAGAGCGCCATCATCATTCAGGCCCACCGTCAACCTGATGGTGTCCAGGGCCATTTCTCTCCCCCGTGATGCCCCTCTCAGCATTAAGGGACGGGATTTGTCCTCTGACACTGTGACATATATCTCATTAGATCACAGAGCAGAGCACTAAACATCTCTCTGAGTCGACGAGCCAATAGGGCGTTCAGTAGAGCAGGCGCCGTGACGCTCAGCTCACATCCCAGATGTCGTCCAGCGTTGACGGTCTATTAATGGGAGACAACAGCATGTTCAGTGATTAAGCTGGGTAATGGTGAGTAACTGCCTCTGGAGGGTCTGCACTCTTTGTTAGGGCGCTGTCACTGATGGACACGGATGGACCAGATCTCGTGTGTCCCACGTGGGAACAAGCGGCGAAGGCTCGCCCGCTCCTCCTCCTTATGATGCATGGAGCCGGAATACTCTCAAAAAGAACACACCCATAAGCTACTCGGAACTTATTCCGAGAAGAACACACAAATAACACTTCACACGTCAAAACACGTTTGTGAATTGTCGTACGTTTAAATTTGTGAAACTACACACTCGAATTAGTATTTGTGATCGAGTGATTCAAGTGCAAGTATGCTAGCATGTTATAACATGATTTTCGATACTCGAACGCTCGGCATTGCCGCTTCCAGGCACCATTATTGTAGGACGTGAACTTGGTTCTTGGGGGCAGTTTAGTGACATCACACATGGGTCTCATGGGGACAAAGCCGTGTGATTGGCTGCAATCGAGTGAGATTTCTGATTGGCTGGTGGCGGACTGACGTAGCAAAATTACGCACGCGAATCTGGTGCGTGAGGACGAGTCGCAAAAATACAAATTCGTATGCGTGTAGCTTCACAAATTAAAAGCATGATTTGTATGCCCGAACGACTTTTCACAAACGTATTTTGACGTGTGAAGTGTAGTTTTTGTTCTTCTCAGAATACGTTAGCGGATCCGTTCTTACGCGTGCGTTCTTTTTTTGAGACTATTCTGCCTCCATGACGTTGGTGGTGCAGGTATTAAAGATAGGGAAGGCTGTACATTTCTTCATTTACTGACTTTCGGCACCGCTGCTGTGCCGGGGATTCTCTTGGGGGACCGTAAAGCCTGTATTATACCAGGTATGAGCACAGATCTGAGCTGCTAATGAAATAAGAGCTGTTATGAGCTCACACTCTCTCCTAGAGGAGATGTTTTTCTCCGTCTATAGCTGCGAATGCTGATTTTATCCTCGCAGAACAAACAAGGTTAGTGATTTGTGCTGTAAAAACGGAATAAAACGCAGGCTCTCTCTCCCGTTCCACCTCTTTGTTTTCTAAATTGCCATTTGCCTTTTCACTGAATATTTTTTTATATAAAGGTAAATTTATGTTAAAGCTCTATTGAAAAAATTTTCTACCTTGATCATTTTTAGTTTGCGGCATAAAAACATTTCTTCTGAACGTGAAGTCAAGCAAGGATGATGACGTAAATCTTCATTGCACATCAACAAATTCTTATTTTTTAATTACAAAAATACTTAATTTTTTTCTGCAAGTTTAATTTTCCATTTTCCACGCCCTTCATTCTGCCGTGCAGACCTGGACTCTCACTGTCCTCAGTCTGCTCATTATCTCCACAAACCCATTTTCTCTGCGCGGCTGTGTTGCTCTCCGCTCATTTAATTTTCCTGGGTGGATTTTATCATTTTCTACCGGGAGTGGTCTGACATCTGATAACCCTAATAAACTTCTGATGGAGTTAATTCAGTCAGAAAAGTGTTTTTTTTTTTTTTTTTTT
>JAFBJS010003858.1:0-18844 GCA_016785265.1 Paraplagusia blochii
CCAACTATATATATATATATATATATATATATATATACTGTATGTGTATGTATATATACACATACAGTATATACACTTCTTCCACTCGAACTTGCAAAATATATGCAACATGTATAAATTCAGTGGCATTAACTACACTGAATGGCATAAACCACATTGTCCCTTTAACCAAGACCAAGACCTGGGTGAGTGTGCGGAACTCTACATTGGGGGAGACAAAACAGCCGCTACACAGGCGCATGGTCCGATAGGAGGATAGGAGAGCATAGGAGGGCTAATTCTTCAGGTCAGGACTCGGCCATCCACCTATGCTTGAGGCCTTAAAACACTCTTGAGGGCCAAGACGTTGAAATCTTGGCCAGGAAAGACAACTTATTTGAGGGAAAGGTAAAAGAAATCACTTTTGTCAACATGAAAAAGCCTTCTCTCAACAGAGGTGGTGGTTTGAAACACAACCTCTCACCCACTTCCAAAGCCTTTTATGGGAACAATATCCAAAAGATCCCCCCCTCAGCAACAGGTTATACACAACAAAGAGGCTTGTGACCAATATCACCCTGACCATTACCGTTGTGACCCATCAATACCCACGCAACAACTGGTATCAGACTTCACAGGTGAACTCTGGTCCACCCAACAGGAAGGACCTTAATGTCCAACTAGATAGAGCGCTCATAATTCCCTTATAAAAAAAATAAAAAATCTTAGGGTCAGGACAAATATCATCTCAAAATGACAAATATTCTTACATTTTATCAACCAAGATAAACCTTAAAAGATACTGTCTATATTTAAAGAACAACATCTCAGCTAAATGCCTCTCCTCCAATCAAATCACTGGCCTTTTATTAACCTCTCAAACGTTTCTGCTCGTCTCTGCTGTACAACACAAAGTATTAACATCAGGCAATGACAAGCTGCTGAGCCCGGGCCATCAGCCTGACATGATCACAGCCTCAGTGCTGACAGTGATCTGCTGCCGCGGAGAACAAACCCTTAGTGGCACTGCAGAATAAGAAGCTATGAAAGCTGAAGGACAATCTGCCTGTGAGTGGCCTGACTCCAGGAACAACTATCAATTCTCATCAAGATGTTCCATGCTGCAGCTCCCTTTTCCCCCTCTCCATTCTCCTTCCTTCTCCGGCGTCCATTTATCCTTCCTGTGTCTGCATTTTCATTCATACATCACTCACAACTATCCACCGTTCCTTTGCCTCCTCCCTGCACAGCAGGCCATAAAGGCACAACCCCATCCCTCTCCGCCCAAAGAAGCCATTACACACCGCACCATCCTCTCTTTGTCTTCATCCACCAATTCAATCTGCCCAGCCATCCGTCCAACCAAATATTCACAGACCCCCTGGCTCTTCTATCTAAGCTCATCATGGGGGGGGTTTCACGGCAACTCGCTTGCTTTCAACCTGGAATTATAGTCAAGGAGACATTACACCTGTGTGAGTTTGTGTACCACGAGGGAGAAGAAAAGGCTATAATGCATCCTTCACTGGATGGTATATTTCTTTTTATTCTTTTTTACACCTTAAGGCACAGCCAGCCCACACCTATCAGTTACATAAGTACAATAACAAGGAGAGGAGGCTGGAGCTGAGGACGGAAAAGATAGCCAGAGTGAGAGAGGGAGAGAGAGAGCGAGAACCAGTGACTCTGGAGGAATGGAGAAGAATGAGGCAGGAGATACCCAGTGCAACATGTCTCCTTCCCACACTGGTTAAGTATCAGCCCACCATTAGCTTGGGGAAGGGAAGACCAGCTTCAAAGAGGTACAGTACCTCCAGGAGTTCCAGGGTGATGTATACAAGGCCTTTTAATACAACTTTCAACACATTTCACAGTTAAACTCTCCGGTTAAACTGAATGGACAGTGAGCCAGTGGAAAACAGCGTGTTACCGAGCAGTGAGTTCTTCAGAGGAGCTTCAAATACTTCTACTGCTACTGCATTTGAGGGCCCATTAAACCACATCCAGGATTTAATCCAATGAAGACAACTTCTGAAAAGGCATTCATGTTTTATAGCAACATGAAATACAGAGGAATACTCTGAACTCACCCACACATGGGTTAAGTATTGATCACTGCATTCCTGGATGAGACAATTTAGTAGCATTTTTGGTTCCCAAATGAAGAATATCCAAAATATGTTTCATTAATACTACCGTGTTTAAGGCAGTTTTCCTACCATTCACATACCATGAAAAATCAATTGGCCTACGATGGAAAAATGACGAAATTCACTTAATTTTTACAGCTTCTAAAATACTACCCAACAGTTTGTATCCTAATGAGAAGACGAAGTCCAACACATGTAAGGTTACAAAGGAAATCTAAGCCAAACAACCATTGTGCCAGACAACCACACGAAGACTGTTGTTAATCTAACACGTTCATCTATACTTTTAGGACAAAAGACAGTCTTTTAAAAATAGATCTTTGCATATTCCTTCCAGCGAGCACAAATCACTCTCATCTACAGGGAAGGCGGCATTAAAGAAAACCTACTTTAGTGACCCCTAGTGTTGGCCTGAACACAAAGCCTATTCCTCATACAAACTCTAAGCGAGCAAAGCCATTGAGTGATGCCGACCATCCATGTAAGTCAACCCCCTATTGACACCTTGACCCAGATAAGGACATCATCAGCCCAGTGAGTCAGTGTGAGAGTGTGATCACCTCCATTCTTTGGCTACAACAATGTCTCTATCGGTACAGAAAACTACTGAAATAGTGGTTCACCTTCAGTATTAAAAGAGAGTCAATCCATCCATCCAACCATCCATCCATCTAACCACCACCCAAATCACAAAGCACCATTACGGTCCCTTCTGGACCTCCTGTAGGTCCACCCGAATCAGGATTCAATCTTCCCCAGTAGGTGGACCCTGGAGTTTTCACTAATAACAGAGACATTTCCTCTGAGCCACAGAAGTGTCTGGACTCTAGAACCCTCCTTACAAATGAAATGCCAAATCCCAAACTGCTTCAGTCGCTGTGTTTAAAGAATAAGGGCTGAGAAAATACAGCCACCGGTTAATTAAGGCGATACATTTAAGGGACCATGGAAAATTGATGATCGTGAAAAGTTCAGTTAAAGAAAAAAAGGTACTGAGAAAGTAAGAAACTGTGAAATTAACACAAAATCGTTCCTTAAAGTCGGGATAAAGGTATCAGGCAACATTCCGTAAAAGAGAAGAGGAATAACAGCAGCGGATAATTACACTCCAAGCCATAGGCTCCTATACCCTCCTCCTATTCTGCCTCTCTTGTCTATCTCACTTGTTCATCTCCTCTTACCTCATCACCCACACTTTTTCCGCAGAATTCCCAAAGCTATCTGATATCAGCGCTTGATTCTCTTCTGTTTCCAAAAGCTTTCCGGAAGCTGATTGAGTGTCTCTCCCTGGACTGCAGTGTGGTGTTGACCTTGCACAGTCAGCTGGCTCACCTTCCCTTAGAAGAAACACTAAACCTTTTTACCAGTCGATCCGGCATACTCAGAGACACACATACTCCAGGTCCAATCAATTTCTTATTACAGCAACATCAAAACGGTTCCATCAATTCTATTGTTTTTTTTTTTTTTTTTTTATTTCTTTTCAAATTTTACTTCCTTACCAAATGTAACCTTTTATGCGTACAGCTGCAGTTTCTTTCTTTGAATTAAGAGTGTACTAAACTCCTATGTGAATTCAAGGTCAGGCAAGACAAATGAAACAAGTAAAGCCTTAAAAATGTTCACTTTTTAACTGAACTGAAGCAAGAATCATTTTGCTCTTGTACGTGCTTGAACTCACCATTTATGGCAGGATCTCTTCCACTTTCCTTCACGCTGGGTAAACAGTTTTCCAGATAAACTCCATTGTGATAACAACTGTCTCCGTCCCGAAGCTGAGGCGGTTGTTCCCAGCACAAACACGGTGTCTGCATGATTCCACAGGGCCTGCTGGAGGTGCTGGAGGCCAGGCAGTCCTCCAGCCACTGGCACAGCATCTGACAGGCGGCCATGCTGGGGTTGCGCTTCCCCACAACCAGGTACTCGGTTTTGAATTTCCCATCCCTATCATCTGACACGGCGGCTCCTTGACGAGGAGAACCTTTCCTCATCTGCAGAAATTGTTTCCCGGCCTCGAGGAAGGCCACCGGAGCAGAGGCATCGCAGAGCTTCACGACCTCGTCGAAGCTCTCCATGCCTAGGTAAGTGCGCGTGGTCTCCAGGAAGGAGTCGAACTGGAAAGTGCGTAGCTGTGACGGCGCGCAGCCCTCTGTGGGTTTGGTGACCTTCAGAAATATGGTGTAACGCCTGGGATCAGGGTTTTGCAAAGTCCAGGAGCAAGGCAGGCTGGGAAATACTGACGATGAAAGGAAAAAGCCGAAGAAGCGGCTCTGTACTAATGTAGAACAGGAGTCCGACTCTGGGCCCGAGGGGGCGGCGTAACACCCACCTTTCATCAGCAGCAGAGGGCCAAAATATAGGAGGAGCAGAGGAAAAGGCCAAAGCACTGGGCCATGGATTTTTGAAGCAAGTCTTGCCATGTTTGGTGACAAAAATGAAGGACAAAGTGCCAGCTGCGTGATATATATATTTTTTTCTCCACTTTAAAGCATGGGGACAGAGGATAAGAGTTGGAGGAGGAAGGAGACAAATCTGTCTCTCAAAAAACCAGCAATAGGCCCATGGTTGCCGCGGTCATCCTCGAGATCCCCTGGAACCTGGGAAAGAGAAGATACGACATATGAATTACACTTTGTATCTCATCAGACAGCGGAATGGGATTACACTGATTGGATTTATTTCTGCGATGAGAAATCTCTCGCAGCTATTATTGTTTGTGCTGTAAGATGAGAGCCACAGCAGCGACTCTGCCCCCCGGGGGGCGGGGGGAGAGCAGCCAGTTTGATAGAAGCAGATGGAGCGAGTGATTTGCTCAAGTTTTTCCTCATTACACAAGTTCATATTGGCCTCTTCCTCCGAGACGACTGTTTTCCTCGCACGTCTCCTTACATATCTCACCTGCCAGTTCATTAATTTGTCCAATTATAACACAATTGATGAGAAAAAAAGGCAGCACCTGCTGTCATTTATTTTCCTTCTCCATTAGAACAAGCTGCGGTCACCACCGTAACACTAATCTCTCTTTTTATTCTAATTAAAGCCAAAACAATTAGCTAACTTTTCTGTTAAAACAAACCAATAAAGGTGTTTTTCATGGCTGGTTAAATGATTTATTTCACACTCTCACTTACCTGAGTAGCTCAGTTGATTAAAAATAGCGCTATTTTTTTTTTTTTTTTTTTTTTTTTTTTTTTTTTAAAAAATGTTAAATTTAAGATTTTTCTGTATTGACACAATGTGACATTGAAGAAAGTCGGAGGATGACAAACAAGATCACCTACACCTACAGTCCGATCTGGCTCTTTGACCAAAATAAAATAAAAAAAAAAAGTGGAGGTTTTCTTCCTAAATACAGTATGCTCTGCTCTGCTGACGCTATAGAACTATATAGATAGTCTTTGTAGATGTGCTATGATAATTTCTACGAGCGACAAACAACAAAGCTGAAATCAATAATGCATTTCCGTATGTTTTGGAGCTGTTGCTTTTTTCTGCTAATTAAATTTTAACACATTTTCTACACCACTGTATTTACTTTACGATACATCTTGCGGGTAAAGACATACAGCCCCTAGATATGAATCATTTAATCAGCATCTACTAAAGCATTCGGCATGCAAAATGCAAACTGAGGAAAATCTGTTTCAGAGTGACTCTGCAATATGTTGATTGTTGACAAAGGTTTTACGGTATATTATCATTAAAAAAAAAATCAAGATTTCGAATATTTAACCAACTATCCTTCTTTATCTTTTACCATTTGCAGCGGTCTCCACGGCAGCTACCAAAATCACATTACGCACCGCATCAAACCAACCAACAAGAGTTGGTTTCTAAAGAAAAGTACTTTTTAGGTGAAAAGCAGTATTGGTAATGTTATTTTCTTACTTACTAAGACAAAAAAAAAAAAAAAAAGTCTTCTTTTTTTGGCTATTCCCCCCTTTTTTTAGGGGTTACCACGGCGAGACAAGAATTTAGGGGCAGTGGTCTAGTGGTTAAGGAAGCAGACTTGGGTCTGCAATGTCCCAGGTTCGAATCCCACTACCGCCAAGTAACCACCGAGGTGCCTTGAGCATAGTATCGTCCCTTACACACTGCTCCCCGGGCGCTCATTAGCTGCCCACCTGTCTCTTATTCCCCCTTTTTTTTTAGGGGTTACCACGGTGAGACAAGAATTTAGGGGCAGTAGTCTAGTGGTTAAGGAAGCAGACTTGGGTCTGCAATGTCCCAGGTTCGAATCCCACTACCGCCAAGTAACCACCGAGGTGCCTTGAGCATAGTATCGTCCCTTACACACTGCTCCCGGGCGCTCATTAGCTGCCCACTGCTCACTTTGATGATGGGTTAAATGCAAAGGCCAAACTTCGTTGTGCGCTGTGGTGTGAATCACAACGTCACAATGACAAAAAGAATGAATTTCTTTCTTTTCTTCTTTCTTTCTTTCCATCTCCCCTGTCCTCTGTATCTTCTACTCCAACTACATCCATGTCCTCCCTCACTGCATTCGCCAATCTCCTCTTTATCTCCTACCTGGTAGCTATGTCTCTAGGATAATTCTTCTACCAATATAGTTACTGTCCCTCCTTCAACATGTCCAAACCATCTCAATCTGTCTTCTCTAGCTTTTTCTCCAAACCTTCCTGTATGTGTTGTCCCTCTAATCACCTCATTCCTAATTCTGTCCATCCTTGTCTCTCCTAAAGAGAATCTCAGCATTTTCCACATATAAAAAGACCTGGTACAGAGTATTGTCACAAAAAAGTTAGGAAACTAATTGAGGCTTGGTAAGGAATTTGTTTGGTGACATCTTTTCTGAATAATCTGTATTATTTTTTTTGTTATTCAGGTGAAGCGAACCAACCTGAAGAAGCCGTCGTCAGAGAGGACGGGCCACGGTCTCAGAGTCAAGTTTAACCCACTGGCTCTGCTGCTGGACGCTGCATTGGAAGGAGAGTTTGATCTGGTGCAGAGAATTGTCTCTTATACACATCTAGATGTGTATAAGAGACAGTGTCTGTGTTGTCCCTCTAATCACCTCATTCCTGATCCTGTCCATCCTTGTTCCTGTCTGTGTTGTCCCTCTAATCACCTCATTCCTGATCTTGTCCATCCTTGTCTCTCCTAAACACAATCTCAGCATCTTTAACTCCTCCACCTCCAGCTCGGCCTCTTGTCTTCTACCTGTCCCTAGTGTCTCTAATCTGTCCATCATGGCTGGTCTCACAACTGTCCTGTAAACCTGTCCCTTCACCTTAGCTGTATCTTTTCTATCACTCCTGATACTTTTCTCCAGTTGTTCCACCCTGTCTGTGCTCTATTCTTCACATTAGAAAAAAAAAAAAACTGGAAAATAGTTGCAACAAATGTCCAAATAAAATAATAATGATGGGGATAAATCATGTTCTACTTTGACAGTGACATACACCGTGTTGAAGTCTTACACCACGGGACTTAAATACAGCATTTGACAGATTCAAGGGAAGACAAAAGGAAAAAGGTGTCTGTGACAGGGACGGATGGAGGCACTGGATCTATACACAGCTGTGCTGTATAGATTTCTATTGAAGAAACTCTGATGGCTGCAGTGGGCTCTCACAGTGCACAGCCAATGTAGTGAAGCCAAGCATTGATCATAATGATCTCAGAGGGACACAGTGTCTGTGTGGACGTGCTGCTGGTATGGGGACGTGTTTCAGAGTCGAATTCAGATGGGAAAATTACAAAAGAAAGAAAAAATAAATAAGCCCTCAGAGATGATGGAGCGGTGGAAAAAAAAAAAAAAAAAAAAAGTATAGTGAATAACGTTGTACCAGGAGAAGAGACGCGTCTTTTTTCTCTTAACTTCATTAAGTAAAGGTTAATTACACAGAAAAAAAATCACAAAAGATTATGACTTTCTTTTTATGGTTATTATGTTGAAAGCTATTTTTAACTCAAAATTTGACATTCTCTTAATTTAGAAGTTTTACTGGTATTTTATCTCATGGTGGATTTTATCTCTTATAGATATATACAGACATATATTTACATTATATATACATTACTCAGCATTGCTCCTGAGTAATGCACTACAGTAGTGTAATAAGTAATAAGAGTAGTGTAATTGAAATCTATATATGACAAAACTGGATGTTGGGTTGGCAGCGGGGGATCAGTGGTTAAGGAAGCGGACTTGGGTCTACAAGGCTTCAAGTTCGAATCCACCAGCTGCCAGGTTGCCACTGCGGTGCTCTGAGCATAGCACCGTCCTGACCCACATAAGGCACCACCTACAGGAAGGCTCACAGCAATGGTGCAATGTGATTTGGGTGGTGCCAGCTGCTCCCCCGGCCCGGGCCCACAAGCAATGTTACTTAGTTATATGATTAAGATTTATTGTAAATATGCATGTAAAATTTTTTGAAGGTGCCACTTTCTTTTATTGTACTGTACTATAGGGCTGGGTTAAAAAAAAAATCGATTAATGGATTTTAATTGATTTTTTTTGTTAATATGACAATATTGATTAATAAATCCAAAAATCTGTCTTTTTTTTTTCTTCTTTTCCCAACAACTTTACGTGAACTCATGCACCACAGGTGATTACGTAAACCAACATGGCACTAAAATCTAAATTCTAAAACTAGAGTCTGCCTTGTAATTTTGGGTCAAGTCATGTTAAATAAAAAATACATGATGGATTAATATGACTGCCTTGAGTAAATTTTTGATAGAAATAAAGTGTAAAAAAATACGTTTTTTATTAGCAAATGGATTAAGTTTCAATTTCAGCTTAGATTCTTCTGAGAATAACGTTGGTTATAATTGATATGACAAAAACTGAATCGAAAACCGCAGCGAATAGTGAATTGAATCGAATCGAACCCTTGTGAATCGAATCGAATCGATTTGGGAAAATTTGAATCAATACCCAGCCCTACTGTATTAGGTCCACAAATTAAATACAGGTTTGATTCCAGTTGTGCACAAAGCTTCAGGTTCAGTCCACCATTAGCATGGTTCCAACCCACATTTTTTTTCCACCCACAGAAAGGCTCACAGTACTGAATGCTGCAGTGTGATTTGGGTGACAGCTGTGAAGACTCTTGTCCCTGAGATCCGACAACAGACAAGCAGATGAAGATAAATTAAATATTTCATTCCAATTTTTAGTTTTATTTTATTTTACAAGTGACCATCAGTCACGTCTTCCACCACCTCTACTCACTGTGTCTTGTTATTTATTTTTTTCAACCTAGATTAGGATTCTTACAGACTGCAGCTGCCTCCACATCTTCCCGCCTGCACCTAATACCAAACAGCATCTAAGAAAAACAGAGCAGGACTCTTTCACGAGACCAACCTGACATTAATGAAAAGAATACACCCTGAGAGCGGCTGAAAGGCTGGCCGATTATTGACATCTCCGTCTCATGCTCCATCTCACACACCCGGCCCATCCCTCTCTCTCGCTCTCCTCTCCAACCTGACGTGCAGTGACATGCAGCTCACAGTAGGAGCTTCCCGCTCATCATACATCATTATTTAAGGTACCATACCAGTCTATGGTGACCGCAGCAACGCTGGAGACATTTTTTTTTTCTTTTTGTCATTTCATGGCAACACATGAAAAGGACATAGTGCGAAAGAAGGCACTTTGTTGACAACCTGAGACGAAGATTAAACATCATCTTCCTTTTATCAGTTAATCAGAGCATCATCTTGATTCTCCTACATTTTTTTTTTAATCAAAGCAAATTTAAATGAATGTTTTAAACCAAGCGCTGCTCTCTTGTCATTTGTCTGTGTCTCATTCCGAAGAGATGCCAAATTTCCAGGCTCATTCAGATGGAATGCTTCTAGTGTGTTTGAGTTTCTACAGTACAGTCCAATACAATGCCTGCTCTAGTGTTCACTTCAGTGTCCTTGGAAGAAACATACTTGGATTCTCAAGGAATTTTGTGTCATCTCTCCGTAAATACTATACAACTAATACACCTACACTTACATGTTCGGCATTAGCTGACATTTCTGTGGTGTTCATGATAAATGTGTCCCTGGTTGAAGACGTTCCGGAAAGATGTGAAATTTGCTCCTGTATTACACATGATGGTGCTTCAAAGGCCACGGTGCTCACAGTGTGATTGCCTGTATATTGCGAGGTTTGAAACCCACGATGGCAAGACGGATGTTATGAAAACGTACTTTTTTTTTTTTTTATTTCAGAATCTCTCTCTTCACTTCTATATTTGATCATACAATTCAGCTCATTTAGAAAAAAAATGACCATTAAACAACGGTGAATTCCCAAAGTCCCTCTGTCCTCCCACACTGAAAATAACAAATAGATTCATTTAGGCAGATGAGTGAGTTAATGATGAATTTGAGTGGGAGGTAAATCACATTTTAATAGCAGCTCCTTTAATCCAAAATGGAACCGGGACCTAAATGAAGACATTGAACTGAACTATGTCGGCATCAGGAGACAGCTGCACTCGTGAGTCAGAATGTGGAAGCGGTGAAATTAACACAGTGGCGCCATTTTTTTTTTTTTTTTTATTATAGCTACACCAAATAGGGTAAGCAAATGTAGGTGAAGGGAAGGAAGGAAGCGCAGCCAATAATACAGGCCACAAACTGCCAGGATGTGGTGTTCAAAGTAATAAGACATTCCCTGGCTGGATATTTATAGGGAATTTAAAGAAGGATAATTCTTTTTTCCTTTTAAGCCTTGGGCTAAGACAAACCAAAGCCAAAATGAGGCGGCAGCTTCAAAACATGAATTCAAGCCAACTTCATCAACATCAAGCGTGTTGATGAAGATTCTCAGTCATCCCTTCACAGTCAGGGTAGACGAGTTTCAACGAGGCCAGCGTTTACCGTATGTTTTTGTGAGAATGTTTCAGTTCAGACCAGTGTTGGGCAAGCAACTTTAAAAAAAAGTAACCTTTACTTATTACTTTATTAGTTACTGCTCTGAAAAAGTAATGTGTTACATTTCTAGTTACTAAATTATAAAAGTAACTTAGTTTCTAGTTACTAGTTACTTTTCTGTACTTTAAAAAATACATCATAATGAAATGTATTGGTACATCCATCCATCTTCATCCGCTTATCCGGAGCCGGGTCTCGGGGGCAACATCCGGGGCAACATTCGGAGGAGGGATACCCAAACTTCCCTCTCCCTAGACACTTCCTGGGGGAATCCCAAGGCGTTCCCAGGCCAGCTGGGCAACATAGTCACTCCAGTGTGTCCTAGGTCTTCCTCTGGGTCTCCTCCCAGGGGGAGGGGTGTAGTGGTACAATAAAAACAAAATGGAATTTTAGACATTTTGACAGACGTCTTTATTGTAACCTTAACTTGACACTTGCGTGCTGCTGTATTGTGTCGCGTGTGTGAGAGACTGTTTATTTCCCTATAAGGTAAGAAGACCCGCCCAGGTCTCTTTGAAATGTTAACCTATGTCAACCAATCATTGCTCCTTTTCAACACATGGGTTCAGTTTGTGTGGACAGCCGTCTCTCACTCATGACTATAAGATTTACCACAAACACACACAATGACAAGCAGCAGACAAGCTTTGCTGCCGGGAGGAACCGTCCATTCAGACCACAGATAGTAAAGAGTAACGAACCCGTTCACACAAAAGTAACAATAACGGCATTGATGAACAGGGAAAAAGTAATGTGTTACTTTATTAGTGACCAAGAAAAGTTGTTTTGTTACGAAACTTCGTTACAAGTAACGCAATAGTCCCAACACTGTCCCAACATCTACTCCCAGTCGCCTCTTGACTACTTCACAATCAATCCTGTGAAAGTCAAACATGTCCTGCCGATTTGCCAAAGACACCCCCACCATACCACACTGCACATGTGTGAACATACAGTAGATACACAACACATAGGTAAGCAATATGACGCAGCGTGGCAGAACTGACTGGCCACAAGTGTTTAGACACAGTCACACAACGCGGTTGTTGTCAAAGCCTTCTCTTTTCTGTGTTTGTGCACAGAAATTGGCAAGAATTACCGGGAAAATAGGATTTTGTTTGCTGAGAATTATTATCATCCTTTCTCAGAGAGCAACTGTGATTATCTGCACATTTCCCACTACTGGCTTCTGCCTCTTCTTCTTCCTCCTTAGAGGATCACAACAGTGTTTGCACGTAATAACAGTCAATATTTTTTATTTTTTATTTTTTTTCTATATTATTTTGTCTTAAAACAATTATTTGGCAGACTCTTTTATCCAAAGCAGTTCATGCGACAGGAGCCCCATGTGTTGGATATGATTGGACAGTCTGATCAATCCAATCACAACCGGACCATCCTTCTCACCCATCGCACTGTGTGAGAACACGGGTCGAGAGCTGTGATGTGATCACCCCTGGACATCAGTTGTACAGTATGAGAATCTGTGATTGGAGTTAACGTCAGTGCTGTTAGTGGGAAGGTTCTGTTCTGTACATGTAAAGGTATTGACAATAAAGCTGACCTTGATCTTGACCTTGATAAGAACTGAAAAAAGCGTCTTGGATGAAAGGGTCTAGAAAAGGTTTACATCCAGTAGCCTCTTTAATGTTATACTGCACACTTTTTTTTCTTTTTTCTTTGGTTGGTGTTTTGTTTTGTTTTTTTTTTTTTTTTATAAAACCACCAACACTCTTGAATTATGCATATTTCCTTGAAACGCCGCAGCACTGGACAGCAGGTCATCGGTAATCTTATTTATAAATGAATCATTTGTCTTCACCGAACGTTCCCGGCAGTAAAAACTCCATCCTTCAAATGAGAACCTGACGGAGATGATGTTGTGTTTATCCGGCTCCAATGGAAAGTTTCTCAAGTGGACTTCAAGTATGTCCTTTAATTGCAATTATACAAATTGTAGCTCGGCCAAAAAGTTCGAAACAACAATATGTTTTAATTCAGTATTAATTTTTTGTATTTGGAGAAGGTTGATTTAAAAAAAAAAAGGTTCCTAAAGTGGGGTGATCCCAAAGAAATGAACAAACTGAAACGAACCTTTGAGATAAGCTGTTTTATTCTTCTTGATCTAAATAATAATAATAATAATAATAAATCTTTAGATGAATAAAATTAAGACATCTGCATTATCACAAATAAACCACAAACGTGCGACAAGACATACAGTCTGATATAGAGTTCATGCCAATGTCTCTCGAATGTTTCAGTATGTCCTCAGTATTTGGTCATTCATTCATGTATTCTTTATCATCTGCTTAACCGTTGTGGGGCAACAGTCTCCAGGATTGCCACCCAAATCACACTGCACCCTACTGTGAGCCTTCCTGCTGATGGTGAGACCACTGGAATCATTCTGGTCACTGGACACTAAATACAGATGTCCACGAAGTTGGAATGCCCAACAGGAAGTGCGGGTTTTAGCAGGAATAATTAGGGATACATACACACTAGGGTTGAGACGATTCACTTACATATTGACCCGATTCATATCTTATCCGATTCATTCACGGCTACCATCCAATTCAGGAACGATACATAAAAAAAAAAAAAAAAAAATATTAAATCATCAGTCCAGTTCGATCCAATTCTGTCCAGTTCGATTAGTTTTTTTCAATCTTCAAATAGAAAAATTGCAACTATGTTTTCAACAACACTATACAGCCGCCAGTCTTTTTAATTTTTTTTTTAGTTCTTAGTATAGTTTATTAAAATGTGTAAATGGAATTTCATAAATACATTGTTAAATAAAAAAAAGTGAAAGACTAATTTTCATCTGTTGTCCCTTGGCCTTGATGTAAAAAAACTTTTTTTTTTTACAATAGAAAATACATATGCAAACACTTTTCTTATAATTAAGATTTTTTTTTTTTTTTTTCAGATTCATCTTGAATTTCCTGTCGAAAAAAGATTTGCAGGACTATTTTACACAATTTGTCAATATGAACTTATAAAGCCGAGACGTGAATCTAATATTAAATTAGATATTTATACTAATTGACAATTTGTATTTTATCTCCATTAACAAGTACATCAGGATCAGCTGACTCTCTACTTATTTTAGTGAAATACATGGCTACAGTTTTAGAAAGGTTTAGCTGCAGACAGCACTGTAACCAGATTGTCTCACAGGACATTGTTTTGTAAAATAACCAGCGATAGATTCCGTTATTGCCTTGGACTGAGTAATTGCCAAACTACGGTTGGAAAAACTTTTTTTTTTTTTTCTCGTCCGCTCCTCTGACTACTGGTGGTTCCTGCTGTGCCCGCGTCACTGTCACCGTCACCGTCACCCAGTCATCAGTCCCACTCTGCCGTCTCTCTGGGTGACTGCTAAAGTTGGTTGAACCTCCAGTGTATTCGATTGTTGCTCTACGGAGTCGGCAAATTGCGTTGCTTTTAACTATCTTTCCATCCTTCTTGAAAAAAAACAAATGATGTCCAAAACTTTGATTTTAAAAGAGAAACACTGTAAGTTTTCTCTGTGTTGTCTGCCATGTTGCTCAGAACAGAGTAAAACCCACAACCTGAGCTCCAATCAAATCAGCCCACGTCACAGTTTACAGACCCCACGTCCATAGGCTGTGTGAATAGATGTTTATGTGTCTATTGGCTCGCCGTTCAAGAGGGCGGAAGCGGCCAATGTTGCACCTATGTCTAACGTCAATTTGTTGGCAATGCCATGAAAGCATGAAAACCGATCCACAAACAAAAATCCGAACTATCGGACTTTTTTACTGCATTCTAGTTTGATCGGGGCTTTCTGGACCAGTACACTCGGATCGTGTAGGTCACACACGAATAACTGATCCAAAACGATTAATTTGCACACCCCTAATACACACTTAAGTGTGTTTGTTTCTTTTGCGGCACAAAGTGCTGCATTTGTTGGAACATCTATCCTGATGACAGTGACAGCAAGTGCTCGGGTTTCGTGCCAGGCGACAAAATTAAACAGATAATCATCTGTCACTACTGATAAATGTGTTTACTATAGTAAATGTCAAACCTTTCCAATAAGCAGAGGGAAAGGGAAAGAGAGAGGAAAATAAAGTGCTTACCATGACTTTTCTCGGCTTTACATCTCTGTACGGAACGGCGGCAAAGTGTGGAGTCTTTAAAAATGAAAACTGTTAAGTACGGCGTGAGGTTTTCTTAGTGTGAGTATTTGGAGGGATGTTTATGGCAACGTGCAGCGTCAATATTTTCAAGTTAAATCAGTGTTAAAAAATGACAGAATTCTCAAAAAATACGCTTAACATAGTAAAGAAAATGAAAGTTTTTGACAACTGCACCAATGCATCTGAAACATTAGTTGACATGTCTGATAATTGTATAGCCCTGTGTTCTGGTTCGATATTTATGATATTTAGTTGTCAATCACATATTTTGTTTTCACATTTTCTTTAGTTAAGGTGAGATATCTAACTTAACTTTTTACCTGCTGTTCAGGTCAGGCAGTTTGTATAAAAACAGTACTTTGGCAAAAAGTTTTTTTGCCTGGGCATGTTGAAATACCCTTTACCAAAGTCAGTGCCATAAAATAATTAAAAGGAAGGAACACTCGTGGGTGTTAAAGGAAATGTTATCTAGCCTCTTTCTTCAATTCCTGCAAGTAAATTAATGTTGTGTTCAACCAAAAAAGTACAGGATAATGTTTACTTTGCTGAAGTTGGGACATTGGTGGCCTAGTGGTTAAGGAACCCAACTGGGGGCCAGGGGCTCTGGGTTTGAATCCACCAACTGCCAAGTTACCACTTAGGTCCTTTGAGCATGGCGCCGTCCCCACTCACTGTCCCCCGTGCGCTTGAAGCTGCCCACTGTTCACTATGGTGATGGGTTAAATTTTGTTGTGTGCAGTGGTGTGAATCACAATGACAAGGAGTTTGCTTAAAAAAAATGAGGGTTTGATATATACTAGTGTTATCCAGTCATTTTTCATTTATTTATTATTATTATCGACTGCGTTATTAGGATATATTGTAGATAACACTGTCCATTAGTGACAGCAAGTCCATAAGTGTCTCCAAGCTTGAGACTAAGTGTCAGACATACAGCCACCAACACATGATGCCGTCACCCTAAAGCTGTGCTGCCAGCAGCTCAGGAAATCTGTGTTGCTGTCATTCTGCATCAGTCCACTGATATTCGCGGGGCGTGATATTCGCGCAGACGTCAGCGTTGTTTACAACACTGTTCCACTTGAGCCACTAAAGCACCGTGAGTGTAATTGAACGAGTCTATTATTAGTTACACAGTTCAGGCTGTGTATGAAGTGGAGGAGGTGAATGACTTCAGCTGAGCACAGATCTGTCCTTGAGTGTGAATGGGAGAAGGGACACGCGGCGCAATAAAGTTCGCACGCAGACGACAGCAGCTGCGTGAACCAGGTGTAAAGACAGACGTCGCTTGGTCTTCGTCAAAAAGCCGTTTGATGCAACACACTGATGCTACGAGCCGCACGAGTGGTTTAACAAAGATATTAATGAGCTGAAAGTAAGAAAAACAAATTCTTGGCTTAGTTGGAAACAAACACAGTGTGAGATAAAACATGCTGGGACTCTGAGAGAAAATGTTATTTGTTTGATGTTTGTTTGCCTTTTTTTCTGTTTTTAAAAAAAAAAAAATAATAACTGCATGATAGTGCTGTGCAATCTTTGTTTTTGTTTTTTTTTTTAATTAAACAAATAACTAAATTCTATTAACTAAATTTTAATAAACATTATATTGAATTGTATGTTTTTGCATAAGATCAAAACCTTTCATCTTAAGTTAATACACCTTCATACATGGATTAATAAAGTTCTAAAAATAAAAACAATTGGTCAGTTGGTGGCCAAGTGGTGAAGGATTAGGTCCGCAACGTCCCCCCGTTCGAATCCCCCTAACGCCAAGTTACCACTGCGGTGCCCTGAAGTACAGTGATGGGTTCTATGCAGAGGCATAATTTCTCGAATTTCCCGAAAGATACTCCAGTGAGATTAATAGAGTTGTAATTTATATATATATATATATATATATATATATATATATATATATATGTAATATTACAACTCTATATATACAGTATATATATATAAATTACAACTATATATGTATATATTGTATTGCAACTCTATATATACTGTATATATATATTCCTACTTTTAGTTCCTACTACGCTTTTTACCATGTTCGCTGGCTGACATTAACAGCAGAATAATAATACACGTGCACGGAGCATTATGACGGATTATAATTCTGCATAATTGCATCTGACTTATGAAACCTAATCAAGTTGATATAAGAGCCAGATTCTCTAACTAGAAAATTAGATTTACCCAGTTTACATTTAAATTGAAATATATTCATCAGCAGAGATGTATTTGCCTAAAATATCTGGTTTAGAGTAAAGTAACTGTGTATTTTTTTTTTTGTGTATTTTTTTTTATCTGCCTAATGTTCACCGTGCACATGTTGCCTGGTATAAATATGTCTTTTTTTTTTTTTTTTTCATACATTCCTATAATACATAAATTATGCATCCCTGAGGGGAACTGAAATCCTGGAATTTGATTAGGGGTGATTTTTATTAGAGCCCAGTGCAAATCTGTTTTTCTAACCAGCCAGTTTCCACAGTCCATTATATTAAAACTGCCACAGCCTCCAATGTGCTGCCAAATCCTATAACACTGCACCAAGGAATGTATTAGTTTTGATTATGGATCCTGTATGAACGATGGTCCAATTATTGATACTTCCGCATCCTATGGCTGACTGATGACCCGCTGCTGGTACACTTAGGACAGTCTTTTGCATAATTAAATCATATGAAAACATCATATGATGCATTGGAAATGAGACAAGAAGTCTCATGAATCAAAATTGTAGAATGAGCTGCAGTTAGTACTTAAGTCAAAACGGTAAATCAGCGATGATCAGAGACTGTTACTGGTCCCAGGCATTGCTGTTTTTTCTAAATTCGCAAATTTATTAGCAGTAGATGTAGATTAAGGTGAACAAGGCTACTACCAGTCCCGCAAGAAATTTGATCTGATGAGACATTTATTTAGATTTTCCAAATTTCAGAGCTTTCTTTAAATAAGAAATGCTTGTAGAAATCAGTTTTTTTTTTTCCAAGTAGAAACCGCACTAAAACATTGCTTGTCTTGGGTTCTACCATAAAACCGATGTTCCTGAGCTGTTTAAAACTACAAAAAATATTGTCCCTGGAATGATTAAGTATGTTTTTATGTTGGCCTTTGGAAAAATTTAACAACATTATTCCTGCATTGCTACAATATATTCATTTTACATTTTTAACATGGACAAATATATTGAGATTGTCTTAAATGATATGATTGATATGTCTATGACTAACATTTTCCACATTGACAGACTACAATTTTTCCCTCTTATTGTTGTCTTTGAGATGTGACAGTAGTTGGTAGTCAGTCCTCCCCATATAGTCTGATGGTCCAACCACTCTCTCTATGTTGACTAGGAGGCAACATAGGTATTTTAAATAATGACATATTAATTGATATGTAATTAAAATGGTTTTAAACATATTTTTTCGTTTGTTTGTTTTTTATTTTAAACGTTTTATTTATTTATTTTTTTTTTTCTTCTGGTTTAGTTTCTTATCCAAGCAAAATGTTAAATGTCTCCAGTTATTGATTGATATTCCTCAAACTTATTCAAAGACCTGTTCAATATAGATGCAGAATTTGTTGGTTCTACTTAGAATTACTCAGCTTTATGGACTT
>JAFBJS010003859.1:12960-50541 GCA_016785265.1 Paraplagusia blochii
TGTCACTGTCTATAAAACCATGCAATATGGCCAGAAATCAGCTCTGAAATTAAACTTAATTATGAGCCTTTTTTGTTGTTATTATATTTGTCCAGATTAATGTAGATTAAGTGGAAGCAGACTTTTAAATGGACAAAAAGTTAAAGAAAGAATGGGCTAATAATTTTTTTTACATGACTGTATATATATTAAGGGCGTGACGATTCACTCACATAACAATCCAATTCATATCTCGATCATATGAAAAATATCTCACAAGACAAAAAAGTGTAGGCACCCCTGATCTACTGTATGTACCACATATGGCGTTGTCTGTGGTGCTGAAATGCAAGATGCTCTGTGACCTAACTGGCCTACGTTTTTTGCCCTTAGTTTCACATAGGAGCGTCAGGTGCTGTCCTTGGTGCTGAAAGAAATTCTTCAGCGTCTTTTGTGAATCACTACTACTATGGGGAATTGTTCATTCCAGTTTCCATGACTCTGTACAATGGGCCATTGTAAACTTGTCAGATCCACATATACCAGGCATGGACATACCCTAAGGCCCAGATGAGACCCGTTAAGCTTTTTAATGTAGCCTGTCAGCCTTGTCCAAAATTAAATAATTTATTTAGTATTATCATTGTACTTCTGCCATAATGGATGGTTTAGAGAATAGGTAGAAGACAGGAGGCAAAGCTGGAGATGGCAGAACTAAAAATGCTGGGATTATCTTTAGGAGAGACAAGGATGGACATCATCAGGAATGAGGTCATTAGTGGGACAATACAGACAGGAAGGTATGGAGGAAAAGCTAGAGGAGCCAGTGGTTATATTGGTATATTGGTAATTATACATATATATAAGATAGGAGACTGATGGATGCAGTGAGGCAGGACATGGAGGTAGTGGAATTAGAGAAGATATAAAATACAGAGGACAGGGGGAGATGGGAATTGTTGACTTGCGGTGGCAAACACTGAAAAAAAGGCACAAGCTGAAAAGAAGAAGATTATACTTCTGCCTTTTCCCTGCAAAGTCTGCACTTACTCAGTAGATTACGTCAAAAAAGGCTACTGGAAATTAAGATTTTAGGTTTTATACATGCGTTTTACACGCAAGTTTAAATACTGTTTATTGTAGTTTACACACAGTTTAAATACTGTGCTGAGACACCTGCAAATGTAAAAAAAAAACAACAAAAAAAACAATAAAGAGTCAGGTCCCGGGGTAGTTCAGACAAATCCCTGTCATAGGGCAATTCATTTTGAATTTCTATAGAAACATTTATGAACAGTTACAGAGTTAGATCATCACAACAGGACCCTCTGCTGGATACTGTGTTGGTGCATATATTGTACCATATGAGGAACTTAACTGTGTCGACATCATCATGGGCCTCTGGAGATTGAGGTTTCAACCTTAAGTCAGTTTGCTTCATGTTTGATTGGGGTTTGTGTTATTTTTTACTGTGCTGGTTTGGCCTCAGCAGCTACTGTTGTGCTACAGTGGAACACTTTCATAGTTGTGTGCCTCGATGTGCATGTAAATTAATAGTTTTCTCAAGTGGTGTTTGTTTACTTGTGTTTTCCCTTTGCCAGTGTCTTTACTCTCCTCCACCTGATCCTCCCTTCTGTGTTTGTGGGTGCCTTGAGGCCTTACCTCCCCTTTTCTGCCTCCACTGAGGGGAAGCCATGTGTAAAGCTGCAGCTCACCTGCTTCGCACAACAAAACACACAACAAAAAGACCAAACACTGGATTTGTGCTGGCATACATTCAGCTGTATTACACGTCAAACTGTGCTGCAATCATCAAAGCTCACCAACACTCTTGGATAAATATATGACCTTGTTGATTTGTGGAATCCGCTGTTGTCAGTTTGTAGCTGTGATTTCTTTATACTTCATCAGAATATTCCTAGGTGGACAATAGTATCATCCAACTCCTGACAAACTTGCCTAATGAGCACCTGTGTGGGGAAAACACACAGTCGACATTTTTTTTTATTTTCCCCCCAAATTTAACCAACGTGCTGTAGGGCAGCCCTGTAACTTGATCTAAATTGCTCACGCCAGGTTACCTTTTCTTCATTTCCAGCCTTTCCTTTGGATAGTTTTTCCATCAGCGGCAGATGTTAGTGAATCCACATGGGTGTCTGAATGGCACACCCTGCCACAAAAAACTGGCAAATTGAATCAGTCTCTTCCAAACATTTTTCCGCAATGCCCCCATGCATGTTTTAGAACTGATAGGATTCACAAAATAGATAATGGAAACCTACGGGGGACTTTTGGGATGGAGAGGATGTGGGGCATAAAGGAAACAGCATCACAGAAGCAGGACCAGGCGGATCTACCCCGAGTCTCTGTGATGACTGAGGATGTCTCATAGCTCGCAGAGCCAAGTCAGCAGCAGGAATAATGAATCTATTTTGGCGTCTTTCTGAAACACTCTATGGCGTTTGGTTTTATGCATGCTTAAGCCTCTTCTTCTCATTCTGTTGATGTAAAACGGAGGTAAGAAGACAAATATTCGTGCTGATAAGGACTTATATTGGTAATGCAGCTCCTTCTTCCTTCCTTCCGAGACCAACCGTTGCAGCACATTTCTTTTCGGGTGAATAAACCCCTTGTAACCCAAAGAAACATATCTTCGTCAAAGTCCTCCTCATCAAGTGATGGAGTGCATACTCTGAGAAGTGGAAGACTGGCTTTAGTGTTGAGCTTTAAAATGAAATAACAAGGGGCCTGCACCTGGGGATTTGTGTCTATTCAGCGATTCAGTTGTGGATGTAGTCTATGGGCCGCTGCAGATTCCATTGAGGAGCGGCAGTACCTCAGGGGATACTCCTGCAGGGATCGGTGGGAAAAGAGTGAAAATTTAAAGCATTAAAGTTAACACTAAAGCTGGCTTATTGGTACAGAGCTGCAGCCTCGAAATACTTCATTATTCTCATCCAAAGATAATGCAATTAAGTGTTACAGATATATTTCTGCAGTTTTTATTGTATTTGCTCTGTTGTTTCATTGATCTGCTGTGATATTAAGAGCAGTTGCAGGCCTTAATGTAATATCACACACACACACAAAAAAAAGTCATTTTCACCTTCTTCATTCTTAACCCCAGAGACTCTATTAAAACCTTTATTGGCAAACAGCACTATTGGAATAGTTGTATGATAGTGAATTAATGAGCCTAACAATACAGGTTGGCAATAAGTGTCTGTTAATAAGAAAAAAATAAAACTTTTCCGAAGAAACTGTTATAAAATACACCGTGTTCTTGACTTTTAAAGCCGCAAATCTCTTAACCTCTGGAGAGACTTGTCTGCCAAGACTCTGTCAACTTCTCTCTTGAGCCAGGACTTAGAGAAGACTTGGAAGCTGACAGAAAGTTCCATAAATACATGTTTATGCTAATATATCTGCCCACCTCGTACTCTCTGCAGATTGTTGAACGCTGTTCAGTCATAGATTCTTTAAGTCCGGGAATGCAGACGTTAAATTGCTTGAACCAAAGTACTTTTATCTGCTATCATTAGTTTCCAAGCAGCAGCACGAGCTTCTTTATGACTTTGTTAACATTATACATCTATTGATTGTTATCTTCCTTTATCCTCTCTATTGCATCTCAAACAAGATACACCATGCCCTGAGCCATCCGTGTCGTGGTAATGAGGTTTTCACACCAAGCGTCTCTGTTATTGAGATGCAAACTGGTATCAGCATCGCAGGGCTTTCGCTCCAGACCGTGCCACCGCACTGTTCCGAGGAAATGACGAGGCTGGGATGAGAGGAGGGTAGAGAAGGAGAGGAGGGAATAGTGGATGGTTAAGAGAAAACAAAGCAACCCCAAAGTGGTGCTGAGACACTTTGGGGCTCAAGGGATGAACCTAAAGCAGTGTGTGGAGAAAAAAGAAGTGCTGAGAGCTTTTACTAAGTCCCAGGTGAGGAGACAATGTGCTTCTCCAGAGAGCTGAGTGGGTGGATGTAGGTGGCAAGATAGGGGCCGGGATAAATGTGATTCTCAGTCGTAAAATGAAAATATCTGTGGCTTGAATTATTTATTCATGGATTTCGGAGAGAAGCAGTCAAAGACACAAAGAGTAAGAAAGAAGAGAGACTGAGGCGGGGCTTAAGGGATGAAGTGGGTGGGGGTTGCAGGGTAATCTCTTGACAGTAAGACGAAAAACAAAAAACAGATTTCATTTGTCATGAGTGGCGATGGAGGTGATTTTATTCCAGTTGAACAGGGATGACATTTGTTTAAATGTCCTGCTAGTCAAGCTGAGAACATTAATCGATGCAGTCCAGGAGTTCTTGGCCATAAATGCAAGCCTTATGAAAAATATATTGTTAAAAAAAAAAATCAACTTACACAGACTTGACTGATGCAACCCTATCAACCCACTAGAACTCTTCTTTCTTTAGGGGCAGGTCTTCAGGTGGTTCCACGAGCCAAAGCTTTCTGCTATTGGGCCCCTCTACTGTGGAACCAGCTGCCAGTCCTAGTCCGGGAGGCAGATACAATCTTCAAGATTAGATTGAAGACTTTTTTATTTGACAGTGCCCATAATGGCCTACAGATCCAGCCGTAGACCCTATGGCTGGACCTAAGGTTCTAGATTTGCTGTTGCAGGCTGGGAACGTCCTGTGGCACACTGAGTCCTCTATAGCTGTCTTCTATTTCTTTCTCTTTCCCCCTCCTAATTCTTCATTGTCTCCCTATTCCTCTTTCAAACATTGCAATAGACTTGACACCTGACCGGGAACTTCACATCCCCGGAGTCTCTGTCTGTCCTGTACCACTCCCATTGGTGTGGGCCGGACTCAGGACTGCAGCCAACTCCCCAAGGACCCTGCTCGCCGAGATCTGGACCCAGGGCGTCATGGACTTAATCCCAGCAATGGAAGGACTTTATATCGACATTTTTGTTTTAGTCTGTCCCTGTTTAGTTCGCGCGCCTGCCCGTCCTGGGTGAGGATCCCCTCCACTGTCGATCACCCTGAGGTTTCTTCCTTTTTCTCTTTCTCGGTTTTTTTGGGAGTCGTTCCTCAGCTCGGTGAGGGTCTATAAGGGCAGGGGGTTTATTCTCTCTTGTATTGAAAATTGTTGTCCAATGTATAGTTGTTTTGTACAGTGCCTGGAGATAACGGCTGTTGTGATTTGGCACTTTAAATAAATAAAAGTTGAAGTTGAACAACTCACTAACTTGAACAACTAGACATTGAACAAAAGTTTAGTTATCAGCAACTGGACTTGGACTTGAACTTAAAAGACGTTTAATTCCTAAACTGAGGAACTTCATCAGTTTCTGGTTGATGTCAGAGGGAACTCTAATAGTTCTACTCCTCTAAACCACTACCTTCACCACTGGACAAAGGTGTGAAGAGTTGTTCTTCGACAGAAACTGCTCCTGATGTTAATGAGCAGTTTTCTTGTCACTTCCAGATCTGGATGGGAGTCATCGTCACACCCTTCTAGAGAAGCCTGCTCTGGTATTGATGAGCAGCTAAACTTCCTAGGATGGGATCTCAAGGCAGAATGGACTGTAGCAGACAGTGGACCATCCAGACCTCCCCCTCTATTCAAGGTTGGTTGTTCCAGGTGGGCAGTCCTCCCTGTCCTCCCTGTGCAAAATATCCACATCTGAAGTCTTAAACTGCTGAGTCGTGTCCTGAAGTGGTCGACCTCCTGTGAGGGGCCATTTGTTTGTGGATTTTTCTTTAGTGCATTGCATTACAGTAAAGGGTGCAAGACTACAAGTGTCCCCTCATACATCAACCAGAAACTGATGATGTTGAGAAATAAAATGTCTTTTAACAAGAACAAGTTCAGCTACTGACAACTAAACTCGTTGGGTATCATGACCTGGATGAATGAGAATTTTCACAGACAACTGGACTCGAAAATGAAAAAAGGACTCACTACAAAGGTCCACTGACTGCATTGTCATTGGGATAAAACTGCTTTAAAATTGTACTCTATCCTTCTATGTCCAGTTGCTCTCGAAGTAACTAATTTTCGATTGAAATACCTGGATGACTGGGAATCTACACAGAATTGTACAATTTTGGGAAATACATCAATAATTTGAACTAAATTTATTGGAAAATGTAGAGTTTCTTCTACTTTCTTACCAGCAGGAATGGGGTTCAGTGTCCACTTCCTACATCAACGTACTTAATTCCTGTGGTGTGTTACCACACCAGTTGAGAATCCTCACAAAGTGTGTTTTTTCGTCTTTCTTTGAAGTGCATTGAGCACACCGGTTCCAGACATGCATTAACTTTGAGTTTGGCACATTCTGAGTAAACAAACATGACCAAACCTTCCTTTCCGTTTTTTTTTTTCCCAACCTCCTCCTTTGCTTTGATGAATATTTTGCATCAGAAGAAAGTGGTTGATCATTCACAGATGTAGTGTGGATGTATCATTGGCTTTGTTCCTTGAACAGCCACATTTAAAGGGGGATTATGTGTGTGCAGACAGGATCCCCCTCCCACCAGCCTTTGATGCCTAATGATGGGCGGCTGGGTGGATTGATCTGGCATTGTGTGGGCCGGATGAAAGAAGGGAGTTTTAGACAGGGATCTACTGCATCCCTCCTGAGGTCTCTCCTCTCTCCTCCACCCATTCATCCACGTCTCCATGGTGGATCTTACCTTTCACTTTTTCGTGTATAAATGCCAGTGCCGCGGTGTTTATCCCCTTCTCTTGTTGCTCCTCACCTTCCATCATCCTTGGTGGAGTCAGTTCATTGACAAAAGCCACTTCCCTGGAGCTCCGTGCTCATTAACAGTGCTATTAGCTTTAATTTTATCACAGTTTGTTGACATGGTCGCTTGTTTGCTGATACAGAAAAACATCGCATTGCTCTTCTCCTCAGATCCTTTCATAATGCTCTACCTCATTTGTTCCTCCAGCCTCATTTGAATACAAAATATCGCAGGTAGTTCCCTGTTCGCTTCACTGTTCAGATCATGTTCCAGCTCTGGCTGCTCTTGCCTCGACTCAGACCTCTCTCCTCCTCCTCCTCCTCCTCTCTTCTCCACCTCTCACTCCCTCCTCTTCTCTCTTCAACAGCCCTTCTTTCTGCAGGGATCTCTGTGCTTCTAATCCATCAATTAAGGATATCAGTACATCGCTTCTCTGCCCCATTAGGGCCTGTGTCATTGTATGAGTAAGTATAAAACCCCCTCCACTTGCCAGAGCCAGAACTGATATCACATCCAATCTGTGTCTTTGGCCTCCCATGGAAAAAAAACAAACAAAAAAACTGTGTGTCTTTGGGGCTTGTTAGAGTTCTCAGGAGCAGAATAACACAGTCCATGTGTCACGGGTATAAAGTTTTTTGTTTTTTTTTCGCCCATATATTGATCCTGTTCATGAGATACTTTTGTGATAATTATTTATATCTTCTCTTGGCCTTAGGGTGATTAATAGCCGACTGATCTCAGTGGTATTTCATGAGAGATGATCGATAATACACAATGTTTCCTTGAATTCCAACTGCATTCTTAGAATTCCTGGCTGACCCTATTTCCAGGAATGGTAGAAAGTTGGAATTATGTCATTTAATTCAGAATAAAACCTAGATTGATGTAAGTGTAGATTGGTTCACATATGAATGTAACATTCTGTGCAGGTATACTTTAATTTTTCAATTTTTTATTAGTATTGAGTGTTTTTTGTTTTTAAGAATAAGACTAATTGAGCAGAACATTTGTTACAAAGTCAAATTTCCACCATCTTACAAAGTCATATTGTTTTATTCAGTGTTATCGTATGTAATGTTTCAAGCCTGAGGTAAATTTGAGATTAAAACAATTAACCCCCTTTAATGGGAGACCAAATATGAGTAGTTTGATTGTGGACAAAATCTTCCTTCTTCTTTTGTCTTGTCCCTTTTTCAGAGGTTGACAGAGCAAGTCAACATTATCCATCTCAGTCTGTCTCACTACCTCCGTGTCCACCCTCACTGCATCCATCTTTTTCAGTTTCATTTCATTTTGGACAAAATAAAATGTGTAAATGACAATGCAACCAACATCATTTCATTAAACTGTTGCTATGATTGTTGAGAACGTCAGTTTTTGGAAGTAAGCGCTGGGCAGAGCCTTTACCCTGCTCAATCTGGACTTGAAAATGATAAATGTTTGTTCAGAAGCCTTTTAGCCTATGTTTCTGCAGAAGTAAAAAAAAAAATAATAACTCTGCGTGACTCTGCCTGCCATTGCCGTAGGTGAAATAGTGTAGATTGATTTAATAAACACTGCAGAAATTACCGGAGCATTACTCTCTCAGGCTGAGTAGGAAGAGCTGGCAGAGAGAAGGAGGTGGAGAGAGACGTGGAGAGAAGGAGGGGAAGATGGTAGATTTGTTTTAAATGAACAAGTTTGTTATGATGGGATTAAATTGCTGCTGAGTTGGATTTTTGTAATTGAATTTGGTACAGAAATCCTCCACCAGTGTGTCACAGCACGCCCACTCAAATCCCACAAAGCCAATCAGCTCTCCAGTTTGTCTGCTTTCAAAAACAGCAACTTTATACATAAAGTTGCCCAAGGAAACAAAGAGAAAAAAAACCCATTTCAGTCACTCCTGAGGAAATATTACTTGATATTTCACAGCCATCAGGGTGAGAGAATCCAGCCGGGCTAACTGTGTGCTGTAGGACAAAGGAGGAAGTTACCTTGACTGTGTTGCGTCCAAACAGAAAGACTTTATAGCAGAGAGAGAGAGTGAGAGAGAGAGAGAGAGCTCTGACTCGTAGCCTTTTTTTTATTCAGCAGCGATGAAGACAACTAACGTAATGAAATAAATAATTCATACCCTGGAATCGTCCTATCTAAGGGGACACATTTAGTTAATGACACATAAGCGCTGGGTGATTGTAACATGGGGGAGGATGGGTGAGGATGAGAGTGGTATGGCACCTCTGGGTAAAATCAGAGGAAATGGTGCCGGGACATAAGGAGTGTTTCTAGAAAATGACGAGGACGGAATGGACACTACGTGATAATTGAGCAGTGCTTACAGGTGGTACAGTCTCAAACAGCTGCCTTTGAGATCGGTGGTTGTCGGTGCAATCATTTGATTGGATTGGCATGAAGCTGCCAATAGACACACTGTCCATCACAGCCAACAAAAATGGATTAGATTTTGTTTAAATGTCCATATTATTAGGTCAACTTAATCACATAACTTACATAAAATATTGCTGGTTGTCTGAATAAATGCTTTGAAAAGCAATTAATGATTTTTCAACCGATTCATTAATATTTACTTTTTTTTCTTTTGGTTTGTCCCTTTTCTCAAAGTTTGCCACAGCAAGTACATAATTTCAATCTCACCCTGTCCTCTGTATCTTCAACTCTAACTCCAACTTCCTCCATGTCCTCCTTCACTGCATCCATCAATCTCCTCCTTGTCTCCTACCTGGTAGCTCCATCTCTAGGATCATTCTTCTACCAATGTATCCACTGTCCCTCCTATGAACATGAACCATCTCAATCCGCCTTCTCTAGTTTTTTTTCTCCAAATCTTCTTG
Source organism: Paraplagusia blochii (assembly GCA_016785265.1). Lineage (NCBI taxonomy): Eukaryota > Metazoa > Chordata > Actinopteri > Pleuronectiformes > Cynoglossidae > Paraplagusia > Paraplagusia blochii. Next base: position 22,494 of record JAFBJS010003859.1, read on the forward strand.
TCTGTGTTGTCCCTCTAATCACCTCACTTATGATCCTGTCCATCCTTGTGTCTCCTAAAGAGAACCTCGGCATCTTTACCTTCTCCACCTCCATCTCTGTCTCCTGTCTTTTACCTATTTCTAGTGTCTTCTATCACAGATCTGCTCCACTTCATTCTCCTCCACCTTCACCACCTCTGTTGGTTCATTGATATTAACTGTTCAAAAAAAAAAAAAATTATAGGTAGTTGTGGGAGTGAAAAGAAATAAAACCAGGAGCCACATTTATCAGTGATACTTATAAAAAAAAAATATTGAAATGCATTGATTTAAAACAATTACATCACAATTGTATAAAGTCTCAACAGCAGCTGGTTTTTATATGAATTCCTATAAATTAACATTCATTATATGGCATTAACCCCTTGTATAGAGTCAGGTCTTTAAGACCAAACTGATTGCTGCCTCTGACTCCTGCTGTAAATAACACAGTCTCTGCTGTGTAACTGAATGTAATGTGCCTCCCCCTCCTCACTTTCTCCTTCCTATCACACTCCCTCATTCCTTCCTCTACATACCAGCTGCTTTGCATTGTACTCCATTATTTCCTCCACTGGCTTCCTATTATTTTATTCCCTATTTCTGGATTTCACGTTTCCTCCCATCCTCTTGCCTTGCAGAGATCTGTGCCGATAAGGACAGGGCACAGGAGCGTGTGTTGCAAGCCTAGTGGGGAAGTTGAGCCGGAGAACATTTAGTGCTGATAAAGAAGAAGAAGAAGAAGAGAGGAGAGGAGAGGGTTTGCAGTTTTTCCACTTCCTCAGCAGGAGGAAGGAGCTGAGTTTCCAGAGCCACAGAGAGTGTAGTCTTTAGAGGTGCTTTTTGAAGTTGAGCCCAAGGATTATCATGGCTGCTTCCTCAGCAGTGGCGGACCTGTTTCTGAGAGCAGAGGAGGAAAAGTAAAGTTAACACCCATGGGAGAGACATCGGGATACACAAGAGAAAGACACGGAGATGAGTGTGTGTTTTTGTGCTAATCATGCTGTTGGGTTAGGGTGGTTTCATAGGAAAGGATTCATGAGTCAGTCATTAGCCATAAGGTTGGACATTAAATAACATTTTTAGATAGATCTGCTCTGACACAATACGATTCTCTTGCTGCCAACATGAGCCATAGTTCATAGTTCCGTCACTTCGACTCTCTGTCTCGATGCATTTGACCGCGAAAATCAGGCGAGTTCTTCTCAATTCTCTCTGTGCGCGGTCTAAAGATGCCTCAGTCGACCGGCAGAGGGAAGTAAAGATACACTGAAATCGAGGTTGTTCCTCAGCCACACAGATCATGGTAGAGATTTATTTTTTTTTTTTTTTCATGTCCGAATGTAGTGAGAAATAACTTTTTGCCCTTTTTGTTCTTCAAGCTTTTGCTCTTGTGCCGTCTGAAGTTTGTGCTGAGTGGTTTTGATTTTCAACTTTTCTTGTTTCACTAAGCTCTAGAGCTTGAAATGCAACAGAGAAAAGGTTTAATAATCATTAGAAAATGCCTAACGTTTAGGTCGTTTCAACGCTGAGTCTGTTACCAAGTAGATTAATCAGAACTAACCACTAATACTTGCTTTTCGTTGTTGATTCTTGTTACATTTCCTCAAGCTCAGGCAAAATGTTGTGTTTGCATCAGGGTGTTCAATAGGGCACACTTTTAGAACATAATTGTGACATGAATACATTTTAAATCCACTATTGGGAACCTTGGGAAAATCTGTAAACATCATTGAACAACATTGAGGGCTGTCAAACTACTGGTTCATCTGAATTTAGCTGTGGATCCATCTCAATAAATAATGATTCAACCCTAAAATAATTATTCATTAAGGTTCTCTAGAAAAGAGGACCATGGCAGAAGACAAGGTAGAAGAGCAATTTGGTGACCCAGTGCTTTAGGAACTGGACTTGGGTCCAGAGTAGGGGCTGGGTATTGATTCAAATTTTCTAAATCGATTCGATTCGATTCACAAGGGTTTGATTCGATTCAATTCACGATTCGCTTCGGTTTTCGATTCAGTTTTTGTCATATAAATTATAGTTCAGTACCAACGTTATTCTCAGAAGAATCAAAGCTAAAATTGATACTTAATCCATTTGCTAATAAAAAAATTATTTTTTTACATTTATTTCCATCACAAATTTACTCAAGGCAGTCATATTAATCCATCATGCATTTTTTATTTAACGTGACCTGACCCAAAATTACAAGCCAGACTCTAGTTTTAGATTTTAGATTTTAGTGCCATATTGTTTTTATTTTAGTGCCGTATTGTTTCATATTGTAGTGCCATAACCACGTAAATACGTAATCACCTGTGGTGCATGAGCTCACGTAAAGTTGTTGGGAAAAGAAGGAAAAAAAAAGATTGATTTTTGGATTGATGAATCAATATCGTCATATTAACAAAAAAAACTATTAAAATCGATGAATCGATTTTTTTAACCCAGCCCTAGTCCAGAGGGTTCCAGATTAATCCACCCGAGCACTGAAAGCTGCCACTGTTCACTTTGGTGATGGGTTAAATACAGAGGTCACATTTGGTTGTGTGCAGTGGTGTGAATCACAATGTCACAATGAAAATGAGTTTAATTTCCTTTTCTGTTGTTTGAATTTAGGGAGAAATGTATTGGGGTAGAAAAAAAAAATGTTTTCCTTATTTATATCAAAGCTACAACAGACCACTAGGGTAAAGAGAATGTTTCCATAACAACCAGAGGCCAACATGCACCTAAAATCATTAAACATCACTCACCATTGAACCAATTATATAACATTTAATGTAATGACCGTGGCATAGCCCCAGTTTGGGTTTTTGACCTAGACCATTTTAATGAAGCAATGTTCTTTAACAATGTCTAAAGCAGTGGTTTTTAACCTGGGTTTGGTGAGTTGGTCTGAGGGGTTTGGTGGAGACTCTGCCGCGGAGGTCAAGACACCATGGAGGTCAAGACACCATGGAGGTCAAGACACACCAACTCATCCTACTAAAGTAGGGTTTGGTGACTGCGCATATGAAACTGGTGGGGTTTGGTAGCTCCAACAAGGTCAGAACCACTGATCTAAAGGCAGTGACAGTAACAATCCAGTTGTGGCCCAGTGGTTAAGGAAGCAGACCTGAGTCCACAAGATTCAGGTTTGAATCCATTGGACAGGTTGCTACAGAAGGTGTGAAGAGTCTCTTCACACCTTTGTCCAGTGGTGAAGGGAGTGGTCTAGAGGGGTAGAACTATTAGAGTTCCCTCTGACATCAACCAGAAACTGATAAAGTTCCTCAGTTGAGGAATGAAACGTCCTTCAACTACAGGAAGAAGTCCAGTTGCTGACAACTAGACCATTCCATTTCAGAAAGAAAAACAAACAAAAAAAAAGAAGACGGTGTGGGGACACCTAGGCGATGCTTCAGGACAATCACAATGATTAATCAGCATTAGCATGTCGTACACTTGGATCATCATAGGAGCCAGTTTTTTTTTTTTTAGAGTTTTTCACATTTAAAGCAAAAATACTAGAAGGGGAGAAAGAAAGGAGGAGGTGCACAAGGAGAAGGAGGCTGCTCTGTTGCCTTAGGACATTAGGTAATTAACTTATCTAACAGAGACGTGTTCTTCAGGCTCCCATTCCACGGAAAATTGGCTTAGACGTTACTTTTTACAACCCACATCGGCAAAATGGAGCAGTTTGAAATAATACCACAGTAATGGGGGCAAAGTAAGTATATAATACTAAAATAGACGTTCATTAAGCTTCCATGCCCGGATGTAGAGGGCCGAGGAGGGAGGTGATAAGGGACCACGCTGGATGAATTATGTTCATATTTAATATTCATTCTTCAACACTCATTTGCATATTCTCCCTGGAAAAATAATCTCAACTTAGTGGACACAAGGAAGGAGAAAATACATTTAAGGTTATTCTGTGGCTGCAGTTCTGCATCAAATGCACATTAGCGTGCACTGCTGTGGGAGTGACCTCAGTCTGGGAGTCTGCCCTGAGGTGAGGGGGTTGTTGGAGTATGATGTATGTATTGGCGCAACCCTGGGTTTTTGCAGACATTCCAAACAACACGCTGCCTTCAATTTAACCAGTGACTCTGCTCCGGCAGATATATTATATAAGATGAGCTCCGTCCAGTTCAGCATCGCTCCAGCTGAAGTTCTGATGCTCCCTTTAGAGCCACAAATAAATAAAATAGAAATTCTCATTCCCTCTGTATTTCCCACAGTCAAACAGGTTTATAGAGCTGCGGCAAGATTTTATTTCCTTAAAGTGCCACTAAAAATGCAATACGTGTGAGTGAAGTAAAGGAGAACATTTGCTAAAGTGCTGCCTGTAAGTGCTGGCACCTGTGGTTTATTTATTACATGTAGCGTTCGCTCTTGTGCTGCTTTTAGTCACAGGTCAAAATTAAGGGAAAACTGTTTTTGTCCTGCAGCACTGCTGACATCGGCTCTTTTGATTTACAGAATTTTGCTCTCTTGCATTTGGGGAAACACTCATGATGTTTTAAAATGTGTTTCAATGTCTCAGCCAAAATGGCACAATATGACATTTTTATTTAACATGTTTACCTGGGCCATTTATGGTCAGTTCCACTTGTATTAGGGGTTGATGTATCACCTATTTTTATTTTATTATTTATACCATACAATATGAAACAATACAAAAATAGGACATGTATGGGTACAAAATAGGACAGTTCAGTACGAGAAATTACTTCTGCAATCCATAATCATCATCCTTATTAAAAGGTTGATGATTTACAGCGTCGACAATGGTGGCCTAGTGTTGAAGGAAGCAGACTTGGGTTTGCAGGGATTCAGGTTTGAATCCAAAAGCTGCCAGGTTGCCACTGAAGTGCCTTAGCACCTCACATAACTTCTTTTGTGCTCACCACCCACAGGGAGGCTCATAATATGGTGCAATGTGATTTGGGTGGTGCCAGCTGTCCCTGCGACCCAGCAACAGACAAGTAGAGAAGAAGTTCTCTATGTTTAACTGGACAGTAAGTGTAGTGGGACTTGAAATGCCATCAGGGTGGTTTTCTGAGAAATGTTGCATTGTCATTATTCTCTCATTTGTGTCTCTTTCCAGGCACAGAGTCACGGCCCTGAAATGGCCCGGGGCGCAGACAGAATTGAGGAGACTCAGAGTCTTTTTTATCATAATTAACCGACACAGTTCTTTCTCCAGACCTTGAGTGGAATATAAAGAGCTTGAAGGCTTTCGTCTTGTTCTTCTTCCTCCAGGTGTCACTGCGGTGAACTTGAGGTAACCAGAGTCTTTTAATGTCACCTACAAACAGGAGCTGCAGCTGTGCAGCCGAGAAGATGGCCAACTATACAGCTCACATCTATAATAAGCATCACCCTGAGCTGGGGCCCTTGCGATCGCAGCGTGTTTGGCTGTTTATTGCCTCCAACTGACAGACAGGACAGATCAGTGGACTGTTGGGTGGGGTGGGGTGGATGGGGGCTTTGGGGGTTGTCAGTGCAGCACCCATGAGGCTTAGCAATCTGAGCGAGATTTCTGTCTCACATGTTAAACTCAAAAAGACTCAACATTTTCGTGGGGACTTTAGTGCTCGGTCACAGACCTACAGTTAAAAGAGTTAAAAAGTGAAGTAAGGACACAGAAGTTTCTGGACACCACTGCGTCATCAATTTTGTCTATAAGCCAAAGACCCACCATGTAACACACTGAGTGGGATTTTATTATATTCATTTATTTGACCAGCGTTGCTGTCTGGAGTTGCTTTAAAAACTTCATCCAATCCTTGACATTAACATTAATCATTGATCCCTGACTTTCCATTTAATAACTGTGTTCAAACAGCGTAGAACTTAGGGAGACTGTTACGAAACTGAACTTTTACATAGGTAACAACCCATTATGGTGCATTAATGAATTCCTCTCCAATTCCAATTTTTACCCATCGTGCTTCACATACTGCTATGAAAAAGAGAGAATCATTTTTGGTTGGACAATTTCCCTGAAATGTGTGTGTTTGTAATCTGTATTAGCAGAAGTGTTGTTGTAGTCCACTTCCCCTCAATGTTACATCCTCAAACTAAATAATTTTCCTCTGTTTATTTAAAGGCTGCACAGCCTCATAAGCTATTTGTTGCCTTTGGCCATGATTCCCACATACACCCAAACAACAGAGCTGAGCTTAAACGCTGCATAATTCTATTTTGCTGATGTTCTCCCAGAAGTGTCAAACATATGCCACAGTGTTCCATTATCTGTGGTGAATTATAAATTCCATAAGACTTGGTGCAGCCTATAGGGTCCATGCCGACGGCTCCAGTCTACACACTTGGCCAGTTCATCCTCTTGCTCCAGTGTAGTTTGGCTTTGGGGTTGAAGCAGGCGGGACTTTGTTGATGCCAGAGATAATCCTGTCAAAATTGCTCTGGCAATTCACAAGTGAGACGGTGGTCGTGCTCTCTCTGATTGGCCCTGCACAGATAGAGCCGGGGCCTCAGTGGAGGGTCAGCACAGCAGCTGGTTGAGGTGGGGCAGCTTGTTTTTTTTTTTTTTTATTCTTTCTGCGAGACTCACCAAAGAGCTGTGGCTGTTTCATTAGACCACATGCTTTTGCCTTTGGGAGTGTGTGTTAACCTGGCAGAGGCTGGTCTTTGAAGCCATCCCTCCATCCTTTTCTTAATGCTTTCTGATGTTTACTCACACACTTTAAGGTCAGGCAAAGGTCCATCGTGAGTCTGCACACACACCTGCGTTTGCAGTTTTTCTTTTTTTTCTTCTCCTTTTTTTCCAAAGTGCTGGCTTGCAGTAAAATCTTCAGGATCTTGTGGCTCTGTCCTCCCTCTAGCCTGACTTGTCCATTTGTTATTTATCTGGGGATTTGGTGTCACCTCAGGGCCAAGTTTCATAATGTGTGCTGCAAAGCCAGGAAAACAAAACATCTGCGTCTCGTGCAGTACAACTGAAACTACATATATCAAGTTATTTGCTTTACTGAGTATTAAAGAAAATATGTTTCTCTAAATGGCTCCACTTAAACTGCCTTTAACTTATTCTGCTTGTTAATGTGGCTCATTCAAAGCTAATTCTGTCTTCTGCAAAGACACTAACAACTTCATTATTAGACATCTATTAGATGTAAGTGTTTGGACATGGTCACATGAGCGTCTCCCACTGTTCCTTCAAACATAATCATTTTAAATCATCACAGGGTCAGCACCAGCTCTGCAACAAATAAACATGTCAAATAATTTTCACTTCAAATGAAACAGAGTCACTTCATTAATTCTGATTAAATTTCTCCCTATCTCTGGCTCTAACATTAAATTAATGAAGCGTGGAACCAAAGATAATTGAGGGCTGTGCAGATCAAACTAATATAAATTTAAGCAATTAAATGGATAAGGGAAATTAATTATCTGCCAACCTCAAATGCTTTGGTTTGTTTTCTGTGCATCTCTCTTCGTTGAATCCACTGCTGCTAATGCTGACTAAAAATAGGAATATAGTGACCTAACTGGGACACATTATTTTTATGCATATTAATGCCAATGCAGTTTCAGTAACATATTTTAGTTCTGTATCTTTAAATTGTGATGAGACGCCGTCATCAGCAATCTGCAGATATTTACTAGGGACATCAAATGATTTTTTAAAATTGTAATAATAAATATTTTTTTTCATTTATGTAATGATCCGTGTGCAAAGTGTTCACTATTGAATTGAGCGGGAGACCTAAAAGTACCAGGACCTTTCAGGCGTGCCAGTTTTATTCATTACTCTGTAATCTGTGACATTACTGCTTAAAAATATAAATTTCCTCCCGTCTCTTCACTGAACGAACTGTGGACATGGTGTTTTAAGAAAATCACAGCTCCTTCATTTCCTTGAAGTTTCGTGGCTCGGGTTAAAATGCCATCTGAAAATGAGATGTTTAATTTAAAGCTGCACTGAGTATAGTCATTTCACTATGGATAATGTGAGAGCTAATCATCTAAAAGTAATTATTATAAGACTCTGCTGTTCACCACGGCTTGAGGCTGTAAAAATTACAGAGTAGAATCAACATCTTTCTGGCACAGCCGCTGACGCTCCGGAAAAAAAAAAAAATGTGGGAGTAGATGTGGATCTGCAGTTCATTTGGAAATGTTGACTATTTCCAGTATATAATTGTAAAGTTAGGACTAAAATGGAAATATATTCCAGACGAACAAATGAATGAAATTGCATTTATTGTGCATTTTTAAGAATAGTTACAACGATATAAGAATGAAAATGACAAGCCAGACGGGTTTCAAAGAACTGACAGTTAGTAATCTATTATTATAAATGTAGTAATCAATCAAGTCATTTATATTTAGAAATGCATTTCATACGCAAAGCAAACTGAATAAGCCTTAGCGTTCAAAAGGTTAACTATAACACCAATAATTGTATTAATAATAACTATGGTCATGTTAGAGCTGCTCAATTCTTCATTTCATTCAAAAGTTATTACTGAAACTGCACTGACATCAAGTAGCTTTATTAATAGGCATAAAGGATATGTGTCTATTTATATGTCCATCTGTATGCCTATATAGGGCATTATATTTGTATTTTTAGTAATGTGTAAATACATGTATTTATTAATCCTTGTCTACTTACATCCTGTGGATGGTGACCCAACTGGAAGTTATGTGGTTTGGGGTGGTGCCATGCTCAGTGGCAACTTGGTAGCTGGTGGATTTGCACCTGAGGCATTACAGACCCACGTCTGCATCCTTAGCCACTTAGCCACCACCACCGTCCATGTGTAAATACATCTAGAATGTTCATACAGTTTTATGACTTTCAGGACACATGGATCACAGGTGTCAATTTCAGGCCTACAATGGGTTGGGGGACGTTTTTTTGCTGCAGGCACTGATAGGGTGGGGGCCCCAGGAGACCCTAGCACCTCCCCTGAATTTAATATCTTATTATATTATTCAATAAATATTTAGTCTGGCCCATGATTTCATGCAAGTTTTAAATTGCAGCCTGCTGTGAAAATGAGTTTGACAGCCCTGACATAGATCTGTATTTGTATAATCTGAACTAATACAGCATGCACTAATCTGTGTATTCACCTCTGCATACACTTGTAGTATTCTGTAGATACATATATAGTCAATTCTTTATACTTTTTTTCTAAACATATGATGTAATTGAATTCATTTTTTTTGTAGCTAGTGTTTTTGTGGCTGCAGAATATTTCCTCTCGTCTCCCTCTGTTGCACCGTGACACAGTGAAAAGGTTCTCTCACGATACAGAATAAGCCACACCAAGGTAACCGCCATTTCAACGTAGCTATATGGGCTGTTTTGTGGTTCCACAGCTACAGACCATTAGCTGTTCTGACCTGTGCCGTTAAGAGGCGTCAACCGTGATTTGCTATTGTACGTCTTTGCTCTGTATGGTTGGCTGGTGATGGCCTTTAAAAGCCTGGCTGGACTAGTTGTGGAATATCATCTACTTAAGGAGCGTAGCAATCCATAGCTCTCTTTTGTGTGCTTCACACACATTAGCTCAGATATAAGGTCAACCATGGCGTCCTAGGCTTTTTGTATTCTGTGTACAAACCAACTGATTGGTGTCAAATGCTGGTTATTGGCTGTGGTAAAACTAAGGACTGACAGAAAAATATGTCAAGAGATTTTGTGACCAGATACTGTTGGCTCACCACTCATCTTTGTTTGTGCATTCTCTGTAGATTTTTGGATGAGACTCTCTGTCCCATCCAGATATATCAAATTCATCAAGGTACATGTATTACTGACTGTTACTAGTCTGTTGCTGGCCCGAAAATTAACGTAGTCTTTATACTACAGAGTAGTTTTATTACTATTGCAGAACTATATTGGGGCCTAGTGGTAAAGGAACCTGTTTGAGTCTGTAGGGTTACCACTGAGGTGCACTGAGCAAGGCACGGTCGCCACTTACTGCTACCTGGGTGCTCAAAACTGCCCATTCTTTTCTACCTACTACCGTTTTCTACCTACTACCTACCGTTCTTGTGGGCTCACCACCCACAGGAAGGCTCACAATATGGTGCAATGTGATTTGGGTGGCGTCAACTGCCCATGGCGCCACCCCTGCGACCCGGCAACGGACAAGCAGAAGATGATGAATGAATGAATGACCTACTAACATTAACCTACCTATCTATCTACAGTACATGCTACTTACCTACTTTTTTACTAACATCCACTGTTTCACATACCGCTGTAGACATAATTTTCCAAAGGATAATTCCATCTATCTATCTATCTATCTATCTATCTATCTATCCTTTGATCTTTCTGGAGTAGGTCGCAAAATTATGTGCTCCTGTTTATTTTGTCTTTTTCACATGAAAACCCCAAACATTTTTAACACATTTTAGCCCCATCGTTTTCGTAAACTTATACGCGTCGTTTACGCGCCACCGTTGTTTTATTTTTCGCCCCCAAAACCCTGTTTTTGCCCGTTTTCGGCTCCCGTTAACGGCCGACGCATGGCCGAGACTTCGCCTCCCATTAACGGCCGACGCATGGCCGAGACAGATGACGCACGGTATGGTCACCTCACCCGCGATCATGCCGTTAGGATTGTACCGCCCGTTCCTTGCACCAAGCAAGCGGTTTCAGAGGCTGTGGGTGTTGTTATTGGGTACGACAATGCCCTGTGTATTGACAAAAGTCCTGTAGCTGTCTCTTATACACATCTAGATGTGTATAAGATCAAGGTACATGCATTACTGACTGTTGCTAGTCTGTTGCTGGCCTGAAATCAATGTAGTTTTTATACTACAGAGTAGTTTTATTACTATTGCAGTACTATATTGGGGCCTAGTGGTAAAGGAACCTGTTTGAGTCTGTAGGGTTACCACTGAGGTGCACTGAGCAAGGCACGGTCGCCACTTACTTTTCTACCTACTACCTACTAACATTAACCTACCTACCTATCTACAGTACATGCTACTTACCTACTAACATCCACTGTTTCACATACCGCTGTAGCCATAATTTTCATTCCATCCATCCATCCATCCATCCATCTATCTATCCGTCTGTCTGTCTGTCTGTCCATCCGTCGAATGGAAGATCTACTGCAAGGGCCCCAAGTTAACAACAGTTTTATTAGAACAATCTACCAATTTTTGACTTCTGTGTACTGAAGTAGTTGCCAGACACCAATGGAGGCTAAGAATTCTTGCAACAAGTGTTTTTCTCCATAGTTAATGCACTAATTGTATGTGATAAAGAGAAAAAGCTGAGATAAACAGTAAACTGATGGCAGCCTCAGCTCACATGCTCACAACAACTCACACCAAGAAGTCAATGCTCTCCTGATGAACACCTCATAGACTCCGTTCCATGTCCACAGCCTCAAACCTCCTGTTATCTTGCAGTATCAAAGAGAGGAATGAAAACGAAGGGAAGCCTCACTTTGATGATTCACCAACTTGATTCTCTTTTCCTTGGTTGGTTGGTCCCTCTCTAACATTGAGTCAACCAATCTACAGATGTGTATAAGAGACAGTGTGGTTATGTCATTACAGCTTTTACCCTGTCCCCTTTTTTCTTACTTTTCTCACTTTTTCAGATCCTTTTCAGGTTTATGCTGATCATTTTAATTCTGTCAGAGGATTGCAATTTGCTTCAAATGTTTTGTTTTTTTTCCTTCAGACGTGCTTTTGGATAAAATTCGTGATGTTTCTTAGTGTGATGAGGTGTAAATTACATTTTAGAAGATTGGAAGTTAATCTTTGGAATATTTCAGATCACATGAACAGTTGGGTGGAAGCACACCCCCCCCCCCCCCACAACCACACACACACACACAGTTGTTACCTCTGGCTTCCCTCTGCTCCTTATACTGTGCCACAAAGGGGGGGGGGGGCTGAAGTACCAGCCAACATTGAAGGACAGGAGAACCTGTTTTGGCGAAGACAAATTGCTGTGAAGCAATGGTGTTGTCTATCTGTTTCTGTTCCTTCATGTTAACGCGGCAGTGGGCAGTGATTCCAATGGGTCCATGATCCTCTGATGAATTGGTTGAGACTCAAGTCATAACCTCTTCCAAACCAGCTAGGAGTAAAGTCCCCCAACAATTATATTTAGTACAAAAAAAGCGTAACAAAATAATGTCTGATTCAAAACCAGAGTCCATAATTGATAGACAGTTATTGTAAAATTCAGTGGACTAGATCCAGGTTTCACAAACCTGGATTTGTCGACTTCCATTTGAACTGATGTAACTATTTTTGGATTAAAATTACCTGGATGACTAGGAACCTACAGAGACATCACTTTTGGATGTGTTTGGGATCAACAAGTTTACCTTCCGATTACAAGAAAAACACAAAAACTATAACGCTGTCACAATCAATTTATCTTAACTGAACACATTTTTTGGGAATTGTTCAGGAGTTTGAACATCACTGCCTTCTGACCTCTTTACCAGTGAGGGGATTACAGAGAAAGAATGATCAGGACACAGGTCATGTAAAAACCTAAGAATTCACGTAACCAATAAGGATTCTTCTCAGCAATCCATTAATTCTTTCAGCTCGATATTTATTTACAAACATATCTACTATAGTTTTATTGGATATTTTCTAAGACATTTTTATGCTTGTTCTGTAGACCTGCTCTTGGTAGAAGGTTAGCGTTGTTGACAGTGTCTGTGTGTTGAAGTAAATGTGGGGTCTTCTCTACTGACTGCTGATGTCTTGAATGACCTTGCTTAATAAAGACTGGTCGATTGGACAGTATGCCCCTCCCCATCCATTGCTGAATCACTGAGCCTTGAAGTATACATTTTCTTGCTGCATTACACTGGCTAACAGGCAGTCAGTCCAAATAACACACATCTCCCCAAAATGTCAGCGTTTGCCTTTGTAATGACCGGGCTTTCACTCAAATTAAAGAATCTGAAGATTATCTTTGTGGCCACATGGCTTCAGAGATGATCTCCTGTCCGAGGACTCAGACCATGACACCTCCATCATTATGACCTTCGCACCTGTGCACCTCACTTATTTTGAAAAGAATCCAGCATGGACACCAATAGGAGCTGAAATTGGTTGACAAAGTTAACAAAACAGCAGATAAATAAAATAAATAAAAATGCATCTACGCTCTGGTTCTTGAAAATGTGAATGACAATATACTGTAGGAGTCAAGGTAAACTGAAATATTTAGTATGAAAATGAAGGTTGGCCAAAAATCACCACAAGCTGGCACTTAATTATTATACATGAGTAGATATATTAGATTTAGAAGATGCTTTTATGCACAGTGACCTACAAAGGAGGACTGACATTATCAAGCATGGAGTTTTTTTGGGAACCAAACTGAAGCCTTTCTGCTCTGCTTTTTGGTTCCGCGGCAGTTGGCCCTTCAGCTACCCCATGGAAAGATATATGTACAATTAATTCATATTACATGTTACTGTGGAATATCTATTTAAAAAAATCACATCATGTGTGCAGTCAATAATTACAGTAGCAGTAAGTTAATCCAAAAGCAAAAATAAATGCAATGGCAGCAAAACAAGTGTCACAAAACAACCATCCCCAGGACTATCTCTTTAAGTAGCTACTTATATATTCTTTATTCTTTTCAATCATAATATTTTTACCTCTTAACATTTTACAATTTCAATTTACAATAACTCACCACAACAGCGCCTCCATTTAGCCGTTAGTTTCATTTGCATAAACAGAATTGTGATGTCTTTGCCTCGGGTGTAAATTCTTCTTTATTCATGGGTCAATGACAAAATGCGCCACCCGCCCTCACCTGCGCTCTCGTTTCCCCTCATATGCACAATGAAGTGAAATGTTAATGGATGCTAATGAAATGGCTAATTGTGGATTCGGTGCAACCATGCGAGGCTCTCTCTCTAGCCTTGCTAACGTACAATAACCTCATGAGAGTTTGAAGATGACAATAACCATTAGAAACCCATGAAAACCACAGTTATGTCGCTCATGAGCCGCAGCCGCAGCCTTCAATTTTCATGCCGTGTGCGTTTTCACCAACTCAAAGGTGAAATTCCTTTGTGCCGGAACTTTTTTGGATAGTAAGACAGGAAAGGTAAGCTCTCAGTAGGCTGGCCGCAGGCGATTTTTCACCTCAGAAACATTCTTGCTTGTCAGTCCCAAAAGAGACAGCCGGTGAGGCCTGCTAAAGCTGAGTAAAGCTCATGGCTGTCTTTATCTCTCGGCCCGTGAGCCCAGAGTGGTTTCAGGCAGTGATTAGTGAAGCGGATCTCATGTGGGTCACCCTTTAGCTGGAGGAGATCAGTGCTGGAGATTTCGAGGCATCTGGGTACCTTTGTAGTAGGAGAATGTGAGTAACAAGGGAGGAGAGGAGAGGAGAATAAAGTGCAAATGGAACGACAGTGAAAAGAAAAGCCAGCCAGAGGGATACGGACACTGGTTTGTTTGGTGAAGCTGTGGAAATCAACTGTGGAGTCGAAAGTCAGGGAATACAAAATCTCCTGTCCGCTAAGTGTAGTTTATCCGATTCTATCTGACACAAGTGGATTAATCCAAGTAGAGATGCTTTGTTCCAGACTCTAAGTTTTAGAATTTGTTTCCATTGACAGTCACTGTCAGTACTGCCAATATGGAATAATCATACAAATACATTGTAAACCCCCATTAATAATAATAAAAGAAACCAAAATCAATAACATTACCATTTATTTGATAGGCAGCTTTAACTGAAAAATTATGATTTCCTAAATCGTAAGTTGAGGAAAACATAACAACTGGATTATAACTAATCTTTGGATCTAACAATAATTAAATTGTCTTTTATTTAGAAAAATAATCCATTGGATGAAGATAAGCCATTATTCACATACATTTACATTTATCTATGTAGATGATGCTATTATCCGACTTACAGATGAGCAATAATAATGTAACTTGGGTTTCTTCTGACAATCAACAATACATTTAATATTTAAGTCATGTAATCCAAGCAACTGATTATAAAAAAGTAAAATTATTTCTAAAAGATATCAAAGTAAAAGAAAGTTAGGTAAAAAGCAATTAGTGAGTAGAGGTTTGTTCAAATTTAATACAAGTTACTCTATAACCAAAAAAAAAAGAAAAGAAAAAAGAAATATATTAAATTAATGGATATGAAAGGTATAATGAGGGTGTTTGTCCAGCTAGTTTATTTGGCGAAACCTAAAAATAAAGCCAAAAAAGCGCCTCTACAAATGTTGGTTAAATTAAAACAACTAATTAAGTTTTAAGACGTAACTTTTCAGTAAAATATTGGGAACAAAAAGCCCTCTATTTATTTCAAAATGTCAAAATTCTTAAACAGAATCTATATTTTTCTTCTTTCGGCTTAGCCCGTTTTTCACGGGTTGCCACAGTGAGTCAACAATTTCCATCTCACCCTGTCCTCCGCATCCTCAACTCCAACCACCTCCATGTCCTCCCTTATACTGAATTTATGATATTTTAATTTCCAATATATTTTTTCCGCCCATTAGATTCTTCCAGAAGCTAAAGAATGCCAAGAAGATAATAATAGAAAAGAAAAAAAAAAAAAACATTTAAATGTTTACCAAGCCTAAGGAAGATTTAAAGACCAGACTGCTGGTTCTAATATTCACAAACAAAAGGATATGACAATGGAATTTCTTTGTTCCAATAAGTTAGGTTATTTTATTTGTCTTTTGAAATTAATTTAACACAGTTGGCTGGTTAGCGCTATGAATAAGTGTGGTGCTCAAGAGGGAGAGGTCATGGGTTTGATTCCTTTATAGGACATTGAAGGGGGAAGTATTGGAATTAGTGGCCCCTACACTACGTTGACCTCTGGTGGTAGCCCCCATGGACCACCTGTGAGTCATGTGGTAAGAAATGGTATTGTTACTGTCCTTTTTCAAGGAGGTACAATTACAATGATAGTGAAATATGTGCCTTTGTGATGCAGCTCTCATTTCCAGAAAGCAGCTTTCCGTCCATAGGTGTTGGATCACATTTTGTTGGTGTGATTCTTCCTGTCTTTGACACAATGACAAATCAATTACTCCTGTATCCATACATAGAGCTATTGTTTTTAAAGCACGGGGGTCTAATATAATTCTCAGTTCAGTTTAACAGTTTAGGTGCAGAAGTGATGAGCTACAGACCAAAGGCAGACTGTGGCCAGTCAAGAAATTACATTTTTTTGTGGTATTTTTTAGACTCTGGGGCTAATGATTCTATTCTGAAGTGTTTCTTAATAAGATCTTTTGAATCATGTAGATGAACATGTGTCTATGACATGGTGGCACCCACTGGTGGGAAATGACTGCTGAGGTTGAAGAGGGTTGGAGGGTCTTCAGTGGGTTTCATTTCATCACGTTTAATTGCTGCCTTGTATACAAAGGGGCTCCACATTCTTTGGCATCTGCAATCTGACACCAGGACCTTTTCCTGCTCTACACCGTCAACCTCATGGTGTCTTCATCGTTTTTGGCCCCTTCTTGCTGTTATCCTTAATTTCCGCTTAAACAATTCTGATGGGATTAAGTCATTGTAGGTTGCAGAGCCTGAATGCTGCATTGATTAATCAGACAAAAAGAACAATCACTTAATTTGTACTGTTTGTCCCTTGTGTTTTTCACTTGTAGCCAGTTATTTTTATTCACCTCCTTTGTGTTTGGCTGCGGTGTGCATTTATTTCTAGGAAAACAAAGTTACTTTATCAGACAGACAGAGCAACCTCCATTTGTTGCTTAAATTGTAACATTTTGCCACACAGTTCATTTTTTTTAACAGGAACTCACTTAAAGTGGAACACTCTGCAATTGCTCTATTTTTTTAATGTAGCCTTACAGAAGTCACAGAAGCCAACAAATAAATCTGACCGTGTTTAGCAGTCTAAGTGTGTTGAACTTATCCAAGACGCTATTATTCACAATGGGAGCTGCAGTAAATAACGCCTCTGTGGCCCTGTTTCTCATAGATGTTGAGGTGAATCGCCAGGTACTAAGTGTTTGAGTTGAAAAGGAAGTTTTTTGTCAGGTGATTATCACATGGCACTTGAGGTTTCTTTAGTAAAAAAGTAATGTCCAAAAAGCACAAACCATTCAGAAGATATTATGCAAGACATGAAAAAGAAATTATTGAAGGTTAAAAATACAATATACAAGGTGGATGGAAAACCATAGAATGACGTGCAATAACTAGTAGGAAATTTTGCACTTAAAACATATGCATCTGTCATCCCTCTCCCTACAATGACCACAAGAGTTACATTGACCTTACTCAACAAAAAACTTTGTTTAACGCATTTCATTTTTTTTATTATATATGACAAACTTGGCCGAGAAAGGACAGCAACGCACAAAGAAAGGCAATATACTTAATAGATCAGATAGCTATAAGACTTTAGCTACATTTAGATCAAAAGTACTAATTGGGGAGGGAAAATAATAATATACTGTATATCATTTAGAAAGTATTTCTATAACATTTCTTTTTAGACTATAAGTTGCCGATCGACCAAATACAGAGAGGTAAATGTAAAATTGTAACATTATGATATCATTCAATTTAATTAAAACAAAAGCAGTGGTCCCCCACAAACACAGAGAGGCTCAATTGTTTATTTCCAAGTGGCAGCACAAATGTGGGCACAACAAAAACATGACCATCGTAGAGATGATGGGGAAAACTGGAGCTCGGTCCACAGCAGCTTCCAGCCGCGGGCCTGGACGTTGGCAGGAAGCAGCTGAAGCTGGTGCCACCGTCAGCCCAGTTCACACTGTTTGCATGGCACATCAGTGTGGCACAGCCATTTTCATGGAATTTAATTGTTCTATTTTTTTTTTCTTGTTGCCAGAGTTGTTAAGAAGCCATGGTTGCAGCGAGTCAGCCCCTCCCCCATCGCCTGGTCTGTCAGGCGGGTTTTTTGGAGAATGACAGCGATGGAAAATAAAGCGTGAGCATGAGTGGATCAGTGACCGCCAGTCGTGCTGTGGCCGGTGCCATGCAGCTGTGGCTCTAGATAACATGTGCCAGGGAACAGGAGCACACAGGAGCTCTGTAGAGCCTGATAATCCACACTGTGTTTTTTTCTACGAGGCCAATACTACTCCTGATGGTACTTCAGTGGAGTACTATTAGAGGTATTGGACTAATTACTGTGCAAATGCATTCACTTTGTTGCACTTAAGCCTCAGCGATAACAACTACAGCAGCTTAAAATGTTTGTGCAATTACATCAACAGACTATGCCTCAGAATAATGCTGTCACTGGAGTCTCAGAACACACATGGTTGAATGGGAATCAAGGAAAGGGTCAAATCTTGTATATCCATGGAGTTAATGCGATAGGTTTGCATAGAAATGTCACAGTATAGCAAGGATTTCTAGATAATACTTTCTTGGTGTTAATGTCAAAACACAGACGTCACTGCCTGTCTTCAAGAACTCTTAAAGACTCCGCTCTGTGAAGAGCACCTCCCGTCCTAACACTTCCCTGTCCTTCTCCAACCCAACCCTCATCTATCTCCTTCAGCACGCATCTCCACTTTCGCTGTGTCTAACTACTACCTTCAAGAGTTCCCTTATGTAAGTTCTCCTCTTGAAAGTCATGTAGATTAAAGGATCTGCTAAAAGCATAAAGGTTTATTAAATGCATTATTTTTCCTGTTATACACCAAGACAGAAACTGCTAGGAGTCAGGCAAATGCTCAAAACTGTTGTCATTTGTCAGAAAAAAATCTTACTTTTTGGTAAACTACAGCAAATTGTTGAAAAAGACTTAAAAGGGTCATTGAAGGAAAAGTATTTTAAAAAAACTTTCTTTAGATCCAGAGGTTTCTTTGATTTAAAAATGATCCACCATTTTGATAAGTGAATGAATAAAAAAAAGAATAAAATGACCTCGGTCATGCCGAAAAAAAAACATAATTCAATTCATCACAATTCTATGCAGACGTATTTGTCAGGTATGAATCTTGTCAAAATAGTAAACAAAATTATTGTTTTCCCTGTTATAAAATGTTATCCCTCCATATTTACACATATTTTGCTTTTACCACTGAGCCTTTTCCCTTTGGCCAACAGCATGAATGTTGTCCAAACTGAAAAGAGGAATGACGGGCCAAATCACGTCTTGTAGCATGTCCAAACAAATGGAGCAGGAACTATTGGCCAGCTTCTCAACAATAGGCTTGTCTATCTCCTTCAATTGGTTCCTTTGCTCCTGCTGCCGCTGCCAAACCACTTCAAATGCTCCCACCCCTCACCGCCCGACCCCCTCCCCGCTATAGACAGAATCCTTTTCGAATAGATTTCGAGCACCATCATGAGACTGGGGCTTAGCCATGAGAGGGAGTCGCTCGCATAATTCGCACAAATATGCAAAGCCTTTGAACTCCACAGTATGCAGAAGGGAAGATGATGATGAAGAAGAAGAAACATGCAATTCTGCAGTTTGACTGTGAAGGATGAAGGATTATTGATTTATGAATGGGACCAAAGCTTCCTGAAAGAGATTGATGGCTTGATGTCTTAGTGTGTCTTTGTAGCGATAGGGCTGTACACTGAACAGGACTACAAAGTGCCACATGGGTAACAACCGAAGAGATGGAAGACGTCAATGATTTCCTTGAACTTTCTCCCCATCCAGAACAGTAAAAAAAAACATGGCAAACATGTCTCTAAAAGAATGATCTTTACCTCGTGAGTTTAAGAGAGAAGATGGATGGTGGTGCTGGTGGTGGGAAACGACTGGACATTTGACCGACAACTAAAGAGAAATCAGCTTTTCAACATGTCATGTTGAATATATACATTATTGCACATATATCAACTTTACATGGATCGTGGGCTACATAAAGTGGTCTTTACAGGTTCCATAGACAAAATTTAAAAGCTGAGCTGGAATCCTATAAGACTTCTCAAATAGATTATTTTTTTTTCAAATCTGGAGGTTTCCCTTGAACATCTTATCACCAAAGCCTAAACATCAGTGGTGAGTGGAAGGAAAAGAGTAGTTCTTTATGATATGGCCATTGTATCTCTCAATCTCTCTCTCTCTATCCATCCATCCATCCATCCATCCATCCATCTATCCATCCATCCATCCATCCAGCCGTCCAAAAAAAAAATAACATGATAATTGATAGTATGTTGTTAAGGAGGCAAGTGTTTTAAAACCCTAGAAAATTGATGCCTAAAGTAAATGACGTTGTCATAATGATGCAAGTGGTGATACAATAAACAAGACGAGGGATTGGATGACGTGGCAGTGGAGTACCTACTGCGGTGAATCTCTTGAAAGGAAGACAATTAGACATGCAGGACAAACAAGGCAGTACAATGCAATTTACATGTCATTTTGCCATCAGGTGTCACCACATTGGCTCATCTCTGCACCCACCTTGTCCATTGTTGGCCTGGTCTTGGGCCGCCCTTATGCTCCACTTTACAACATCCTTGAATTTTCTACCACATCCTGTGCTTTCACTAGTTGCCTAGCAGCTCCAAATATTGACGTAGTTTATCTAATAAATATTCCAACCCCCCCTATTTTATCTCATCTCCAAAGAACAAGATCCTTGTGCTCTTCTCTATGACCTAATCCATCAACCTGTTAATCACTGCTGCAATCAAGAAAGGGAATAGACTCTTGTAGGATCTCTGTACTGCAAACTTGACCCAATTGCGAATTTCTTCTACAAAAACAATCTTGCCGTTGCTAATGCCAAGCCAAACCAATATATCATTCTGCCACTTCACACAAATCACTCGAATATGTGCTTTTCCCTTAGACTCCCTCCCGCCTGTGTTCACTACCAATATATGAAGGAATTCAGATATATGGATGAGGACAGATGGCTTGTTAGAGGGTTCTCATCTGGAAATCAAGTTCAGATGCTTTGTCCAACACTATTATAGATAAAAAAAAGAGTGAAAACCCTTTAGAGAACTGTTCACTACACAACAGAACAGATTTGCCGACCAAAACTTGATCTGGAAGACCAATGATCTATCTGCACTATGTCAACAGTGATTAAAGAACTATGCTATGTGCAGGACTGTATAGACGGTGTGGTGGAATTTGCATCCCTTTGTCTTTACAGGTGACAGTTGCTGAGTATGCACGAAACCATCAGGCTGTGAAGAAACGCTTGAGCTACGACAGCTCTGGCCCTGCATTTAATTTGAGAGAACGTTGAGTGACTCCTGCGTTGCCAAAAAGCTTTCAAAGAGAACAAAAGCCGAGGCGGCGTCCTTGCTCCAAAGGCATAGAAAAGAGATGATAAACAAAACATTGTTTGTTTTTTTTTTACTAAAAGTGCTTTGAATTGTATTCTTCATACACACAGAGCGCTATAAAAATGAGAGTAACAAAAAGCTTGCCTTGGCCCCACGGCTTCATCTTTTAGTTGGCAAGCTGTGAACTCAGAAGAGCCGGTCAATAACTACAGTACAATAGCAGTACTTTTCTGAAAATAAAATCAGCAAATATTTGTATTAACCTCATGTGTTGTTGTCGAGACGTCATCAAACTGAAGTCTTGACAAAAACCCTCAAACGTTGATGTAACATGATGTTACAGATACATAGTGATTTGAGTGCAACCCGGCAACTGACAAACAGAAGTAGATGAATGAATGAATGATATTACAGACAAATCCAACATTTATGTAGTTAAACACATTCTAAACAGTTCTGTTGAAGAAATAAAGATAAAATTTATCTTAAAACTAAGACTAGGGCTGAATACAAGCGTCATAAATGATGATGAGTCTCTTTCGAAGGAGGAGCGTAAAAGTGACTTCCTTGCCTGTAATGCCACAATTGTCCTCTCGGACAATAAACATGCAAAGATACTGCAGGTAGAATTAATTACCATTAATGGCTCCACTGAACCATCCGTCTTGGCAACAAGCAAAGTCCCAGTAGGAGTTTTGTGTCTTTTGTAAGGTTGGGCTCAATTAAATCCTGTACCATGCGGAGACCAGATGGCTGTCACTCAAGCATGCAGTCATTTCCACGCTGCAGAACTGGACTCCTCTAAAGTAATAATTCATCAATATTAGCAGTGACACTGAGAGGAACTGCTGAGGTTGAATAAAGGGACACTGCAGGAATAGGAAAGCATGGGACTGTAAAGGCCAGCAGACACTGTCTTGGATAGTACAACACGGAGAGGATTTTAACGCATTTTTTATTTTTTTGAATAATTTTCACTGCAGAAAAAAGTTGTGTAAATGTGCTTTCTGGAAGTGTAGACTCCCCAATGAGAATGATGGCATGACATAAAGAATTTCTTAAAATCTTTTGAATCCACTATTTACATATTGTGTTCATCGTCAAGGATTATGGCCCCTCTTTTCACAGACTATTTGCCACAATATTCATATTTCCTCCTTTCTTCAGGTTCACATTTGTGTGATCACAGTGTGATGACTGTATCTTCTGGCATTTGCTGCTGTTCGGATGTATTTCTTACAAAGTCTGTTCTTGCACTGTGTCTGTCCACATGTTCGCTGACAAGGCGTAAATATTTTTTTTTTGTGCAAATATTTTCCAGGGTTATTTTCATTCTTTAAGTCTCATTCTGCTCACTAATCACTAATTGTTATAATAATAATAATAACAATATTAATAATAATAGTAATGGTAGCAGTGGTGTTTAAGGGAGTGGACTTGTGGGTCAGCAAGGCTTTAGGTTTAAATCCTCCAGTTGCCAGGTTGCCACTGAGCCCTTTAACTTCCTGTGGGCAACAAATAGGTGCAATATGATTTGGGTGGTGCAAGTTGCCCAACTTTAGTGTATGTAGTGGAAACTTTTGGACCTGCTAAATGGATGAGCAAGTGGAGATTGATGATGATGAGGATAATAATAATAATAATAATAATAATAATAATAATAATAATAATAATAATAATATCCAGGACCTCAGCTGTCAGTAAATCATGCTGTCAATCATCAGGCTGTTTGTGACCTGGAGGCCATAGTGTTCAGGACTTTGGTCTAATGAGATGAAAAACAAACAAAATAAAAACTAACAAAAAAATCATTTGGAAAATAGTCCACAACGGTGAGAAATATCTATTCTAAATACAGTGCTGTAGCACTAACTACAATGTTTTTTTATGTTATTTTTATTCCAAACCTAGAGCCAGAGTGTCCTGTTTGGAATTAGAGTTTTGGTGGCAAAGAAACAGTCAATGATTTCAGTCATTTTTTTTCTTTGGTTCCAAATTATGTGATATCTCAGCTGAACCAGCCTCAAAAATATAACAAATGTATAAAGGACAAGACCCGCACAACCTGGTTGTTTTTGGATGCATTTATTGTCCTGTGATTCACAATCTAAAAATATATTCCTATATTCCTATTCGTGGAGAAGTCAATTTTTCAGAACTCATCCTCCAATTTAATTATATTTGGAGTTTCTATCCCTGTAGCCTCTTCTTGAGTCATTCTCCTCTCTGAGGTAGAGACCGGTCCCATTAACAACCTATGAGCCTGTCCATTGTGGGAACTCATTCATTGGAATTAATTCAGTCTGTATATTATAAGGCTCCTAATTATCAATTGTACACCATGTATTACAGTAACCTGCCTGACCTTCAATTACAATAGCATGAATTAGAGTGGGGTTAATTTCCAACATCGATCAATTTGGTCCAATCCTTTTGCACGTTCCCTCGGGTGTGAGAGTCTCTGTGTTGCAAGCAAATGCTTTTCCCATCCTGTTCACATCAACACATTACCTTGTTTGACTATCTCTCTTAATTGAAGGCATTAATTAAGCCACTTGTGAGTGGAGTGCTAATGGTTGGGCACTAAATGCATTCTGAAGCACATTTATGGTCGTGTTGAAATGATTACAAATGTGCCATGTCTGGCTCATCATGCTGTTGATTTGATGGCTCTATCCTCCGACTTTGTAGTTCTCTGTAGTCTGATCTGACACTGCAAATATATCCCTAGTTGATATGGAACTGACAGGATGAATAGATTACAAAACAAACAGCCACGGTGTAGCTGTCACACTCCTCTAAAACTTAAAAAGTTATACAATGGCCGTATCATAAAGAACTACTCTTTTCCCTTCCACTCACCACTGATGTTCAGGCTTTGATGATGAGATGTTCAAGGGAAGCCACACTAAACAGCAAGGAGCATTTTCTTTGCTTTAGCAACAAGGTTATGCAGTCTGAAGACCTCTCAGGTTGGTCTTATAAAATGTCTGGTCGAGTGGTGAAAACCCTCCAGCCACATTCCTGCATCCCTTAGTTTGTCTCAGGAATAATGCTCAGATCAGGCAGAGTATGCCTGAGTGTTGGACTGGAACAATGCAGGCAGGTCATTGTCATCTGACACACACTCCTCACCACCACTGTCCTGAGACGTTGGACCCACTTCATGTCCAGACCCGCCTCCCTGGACTCCGTATTTGTGGGGTGTTGGTCTCCCGTCGACTCAGCTGCCTCACCATCACTGCTGTCAGAGTGCGCCGCTATATACTTAAGAGTCGTACGTGCATTTTTGGCTTTCCACTCCTACGGGCCGCACTTTCTTCCTTTTTCTTCCTACTTCTGCACGTGGACTCCTGGCTGCCCGTGGTTTGGGAAAAAAAACGTGGTTTTGGGAAAAAGGTTTATTTAAATGTCTTTTAGTTGGCTTGGCTTTTCTGTGGGTCATAGACACGTGAGATCTCCTGTCTGCGCTCAGACCTCGGGTTCGATCTTTTGCCTTTCATTCCAAACTCCTACTAATATAAAGAAATGACTCATTAGAAATATAGTGCTCACCTGCGCTCCGTGCAGCATCAGCCTCGCCACTCCTCTGCTCTCCCAGCTGCATCTGAGCGCTAACCACTGCCCCGCCGTTACATATACATATACATATAAGGAGGAAGGTTAATGTTAGTAGTGTTATTAGCTTAAGAAGTCAATGCTGTTGAGTAATCCCAATCTCATTATCTCTCATTATGATAATGACAATATTATAGTATTATATTATTATCATTATTTTGTGTATGTGTATGTGCATACCCGGACACACGTACATATGTATATATCGACATGCAGACACACCCAAATGTACATATGCCTACGCATACACACACACACACACCTATACACATATATATAGACACATATGTCAACAATATGTTGGTTATTCCTATACATATATACGGAAATACATACACAAACATTAATATTAAAGATTAAATTTATTTTTTTTGTCATTGTGATGTTGTGATTCACACAACAGCGCACAACAAAATTTGGCCTCTGCATTTGACCCATCACCAAAGTGAGCAGTGAGCAGCATATATATACTGTATATATATATAATATACATATATACACACATATATACATACTGTATATATGCATACAGCCAAAATAACACATGCATTTTGCAATGTGCAGCACCTATAGTGTATAAATACATTAGTACACCCATTTAGGAGAGAACATGCTATAGTAAAAGGTGGTGTATATATTTATATAATTATTATAATAAGTATAATAAAATATAATAGCAATGCGACTCAAGAGTGTGGTAGATATAGGACTATACAGTTAAAGGGTGATTGCACAAGCTCCCTGACCACTGGTAGTTTGTAACCTCTCCTCTCATTTGTTCTCTACTCAACAAATGAAAAGACTGGCTCAGAATAGTTGGATGTGCAGAAAAATGTATCAATAAATAGGAGGGCAGTGGTGGACTAGTGGTTCAGGAAGGGGACTTTGGTCTGCGAGGATTGAAGTTTGAATCCGCCAGCTGCCAGGTTTGCCACTGAAGTGTTCTGAGCACCGCCTCAAATCAATTTTCAGTAGGCCTACCACCACTCACAGTGTGGTGCAGTGTGATTTGGGTGGAGCCATCTGCCCCTGAAACCCAATAACAAACAAGCAGAGATTAAATAATACATATTTAAAACATGGCAACCATTTACAAAAATAGAAAGCATCAAAGAGAAAAAAATAACAGTAAAGAAGGAGCCAAAACTAATAGAAGGGCAGAAAGAAAGAAGCAAAAGAGCAAGAAAAAAAGTTGAAGCTGGTCTAAAAGTCTAAGATCTGATCTCTTCTTTTCTGAATAAAGTTCACTGGTCTAAATGTCAGTCCATGTCTTCACCAAAGGAAAATATTTCTGGTGCTGTCTGAGGTTGAGATCATCAACATCATTTGTATGTGTGGACTGGACTGACGCCCACATAAAAGCATGGCTACAGGTTGTCCCATGAGAACATTTTCTGGTGAGGGGCCAACAGCAGCAGCCATCTTTGAAGACAAGGTCCAATGAAAGCGTGAAAAGGGAGGGTGTGAAACAAAAGATTTGCTCTTTTGTAACCCAGAAGTAAGTCAGCGGGTCTAAACAATGACAGCATGTCCTTGAGTTATAAATATATAATATCCCTCAGGTGGTGCTGGGGAGACTGAAGATTCTGATTGGCTTTGGTGATGAATCATTCACGATGCCGGGCATCAATTATTAATATTCCAACTGAGTTTGAATCCTTTATGTAAATACTGTCACACATTGGAAGGTTACTATTGCGAATGCACTGGCAGCACTTTTTAACTTTTGATTGTCAGCTCAGGGTGCGCTTTATTATTACTTATTGTCATCTTTCTAACCAACCTGGAAACAAGACATGATGGGAATAAGCTTAAATGTCCCATTAGGGTGAATTATACGTTAACTCCACTGTGGGTTAATTCATTTCACTCACTTGGTGATGGACTTCAACATGTTGAGTTGCTGTGGAAAACACATTGAATCGGACCAGCATAGGCTGTTTCTATTATTCAGTTTTCCAGATTCCTTTTCTGCCCAGGGATCTGCTTGTTTCTGGACATGTTGCTTATTTTGGGTTCATGTCACATCCAAGAGAACAGATGAAATGTTTTGTCTGACTAAACAAAATTGGACTCCAAATACCAAATTCTGCTGCTAGCACCAACAAACCTTGGAGTAGAGAAGAAGTTCTAAATCACTTTTTTTTTCATATTTTACTAAGGAAGTTGTTGATCATGTAAAATAAAATAAAATTGTACTTTGTAAGAGAATGTGAACCATTGACAACAAGCATACTGTAAATAGGGCAGTGAGCATCGAACCTGTAGAACAACATTTTCTTTAGGGCTAAAATAGAATCTCAGGGGTGTAACCAACTAAAGCTCACTTCTGCTGTTCAGCCTGTGTTTCCCACTACATTTATTTGTTCTGTGGCACTGGCAGGTGCTGTGCATGTTCATCGTTCACTCTTTGGGGGCCAACAGATCCCGAGTGACAGTGACTATACTCAGAACAGTGAGGGGAATGTTTGGTTTTGCAGCTGTAAATAAACCTCCACGCAGTCTGGTTGTCTACATGGACGGATGATAACAACACAAGACCAAACACCCAACAAGATATATAGTATTTAAACTTTTATTTTACAACATCAAGTCACAGAATTAGGTTCCATATTATTTGAAGTGACCCAATATAATTTATTTTTAAACCACCACCTACTACTTAATGAATATGAATAGTGCAGTGCGGATTGAAAGCACATACAGAATGATTTTCCTAGTCATTTGATCTGGAAAACTCTAACTTCCCCATGCATTACATGCAAAAATTTTGCAGCGTCTTATCATGAGAATAACTATCTTTAATTGAAATAAATAATATTGTTGCTCTTTGATAAACCTGATTTTATCTGCAATTGCAAGTTAATTTTAAGGAATATTACCTGGTTCAAATTACATTTTTTTTCGTCATCAATAATCTAGTTTTTCGTTTCAACAAAATCTTTTAATATTTTTTGTGCATTCTGCCTCAAATAAGCAGCACAAATAAACTTACTTTAGTAATCAACATAGAGTCACCTTGATACTGTGGTGGAGAATTGTGTGTTATGAACAGACAGAGTGTTAGATGACATTCATGTGCAGGGTCACTGTAGAATTGCAGAAAGTTTAGTATCCACAGTATGTGAGACAACAGAGATTGGCAACTGGGTAACAGATACAAGAC
>JAFBJS010003859.1:50732-85391 GCA_016785265.1 Paraplagusia blochii
GTGTTGGACCTGCCATGGTCAGAAACCTTTTGATACAATAAATCCCCCGAGACGGAGAAGTGTGTCCTGGCCTGCTTATTTGTAGACAACGCTTTCTACAATAATACTCAGTACGTACTCCCTTTACACCAAATCAATGACATCTTAATTACAACTACCTTGTCATACAAAAGCACTCCTGGAATAATCAAACAAGTAGATGACTTCAAAGGATCAGTTCCAAAAAAGTAACAGGTTCTCCAATGGACCAGATCCCGTGTTGCTGTCCTTTATATATGGAGGGAACTAGCGCCTTGATAATTATTGCGAACCAATTTAATTGGTGCTTCTTGTGACCTTGCCTAGATAGATAGATAGATAGATAGATAGATAGATAGATAGATAGATAGATAGATAGATAGATAGATAGATAGATAGATAGATAGATTTGTTATTGCGGTACAATTTATGTCGGAAAGATAGCGAAAAATGTCAAACAAAATGGTTCAAGCTCATGGGCATCTAGGTCAAAATTGTAAAACTACCATACAAGCACAGAACTAAATGTTAAATCCACCCTTTGCAGAGCAACTGAACACTCATGATTTTGGCTTTGTACAGGAGTTTGAGTTGGGGTTCCGGATACATACTTCTCATTCATGGAACATTTTTCAAAGTTGAAGTGCAATTTTTGCAGGATTCTCTACACTTCAGGCTCTCATTGCGGACCTACACACACACTGCAAATGTCATCCAGGTCGTGAACATCAGTCCGGTCACCAACGTTAGAATGTACTGCAGGAGCTTTTCAAAAAAACTCCTCTACCAAAATCCCAGAATCCCTGGTGTGTGTGAGTGTGTGTGTGCGTCACTACCAGTAGATATCCAGCTGTGGCTGCTGATAGAGGCAGTGGATGAGCTCTTAACAAGCTTGGGAGCAAATATTGGGAAATAAGGCAGAAAAACCACTTCCCATTTTTTTCTTTCTTCAGGAAATTCTTCATCTCTGAGACATGTCTCCCGACCCTTGGCAACATTAAAAATGTTGAGAACTAATCCACTCCTCCTTTGAGTGTCAAAATTCCAAGCAAGGAGCTCTTCTAAATCATTTCTAGAGTGAGCTGAAAAGAGTGCACTCCTTCTGCTGACATACAAAACCGTGGGATTTGGGAAGCGCTCACTGTGTTAATTTGTTCTCACAGCCGTTACTACAAAATAAGCTCAGGCTTGAAAAGTTGAATAATTAAAGAAAGAAGTCCAATCTGGGCCCAAAAGCTACAAAAAAGGGATGAAACACAAATTTTTGCAGATCTAAGTTTCACAAAGTATATGTAACTTTTTTTCCACCTCATATGGCCTGCTTGAACATGCTGAAAAGTCTGAAAAAAAAAACGAACAATCAAATACAGTAAAATTATTATTTTTTTAACACAACCCAGATAGTCATGACAAACCCACTGTAGCCATTGGTTTCATATGAAGGTCTAACATAGTCTAATTGAACCTCCACTTCACTTTAACTTTACTTAATGTAATTCTGATGACTGTAACAGCTTCAGAGCTTTTTGTCCTTTTTTTTTCCACTGTCCCCCTTCTGCTTGGTTACCACTGAGATCTTGGGAGTATTAAACCCCCAACAACATAGCTCCTTGGTTAATTCTCATTGTCAATAACCCTCCACCCTAAGGTTGCAATTTTCCTAGATGCATGTCCTGTCAATGCGTGTCATGGTTCATTCTACTAGCACCCCGCACCTCCCAAAAAACAAACAAAAAAAAAAAAAAATTAAAGGTTTTTTTGTACATTTTGGAGAAAAAGATATTCAATGACAGGCTCTGTGGATATCCTCCGCATACAGTGTTACATTCGTCAGTATTAGCTCTTCATGTCTTCAGCTCTTGAAGTTTCTTCCTTTTCCCAAAGATAATCCTAATGTTTGTTTCCTTTTCTTACTCCTTCACACTCAACTCTCTTTTCTTCCTTCTATTTCATGCATCATTTCCCCGTTTAATTGCTGCTGGCTGGAACCTTCTCCATATTCCCCCTGCAGCTTAGCATTCCTCCAGTCGAATGAGACTACAGCAGCTCTGTGCTGTTCAATTACAGTATCCCCCTGGTGGACCATCCTGGAGCTGTTTAGAGCAGGGACTGCAGCCAAAAGTGGGTAAAGATAAAAGGCAAAGTTAAAGATCAAATTGAGCTTTATTATTGCATATTTGAAACACAATACACAAACACAATATTAGTAACTGGGGCTGTTGATTATGACAGTTGCTCCTATTTTCGCTTCTCACTGCACCTGATATTGTTTGTACAGTTAGACATTGTGGTTGTAAAGACCTATTGGTTGTTGGCCTTTTACTATTGATTGGTGTGGCATGTGTCATTGGAGCATTATATACTGTATTGTTTGTTGATTTATGCTATTCATAGAGTGTGTTGATGATTAGTAGGGTCACCTGGCTCATATATATAATCATAAAACGATTCAAATAAGAGTCATTGGTTCTGATTTCTTACACAGAAAAATTTACAGTCAAGGAAAATTCCCACTAATTTTTGTCTTTCATTCTTTGTTGTTTAGGGCAGTTGGTGGCCTAATGGTTAAGGAAGCGGACCTGGGTCCACAAGGCCCCCGGTTCGAATCCCCCTACCTCCAAGTTACCACTAAGGTCCACTGAGCATGGCACCGTCCCCACTCAGCGCTCAAAGCTGCCCACTGTTCACTTTGGTGATGGGTTAAATACAGAGGTCGCATTTCATTATGTGCAGTGGTGTGAATCACAATGTCACAATGACAAGGAGTTTGCTTTCCTTCCTTTCGCCAGCCATGCCAGATATAACACAATATGACTACCAGTCAAAATGACTGAGTTTATTTTTTAACTAATATAAATGAGAGGAGGGCAATGGAGGTTTACACAAATAGTATGTTAAACAACAAAGCAGGGTCTTGATAGATTGATCCTGAAAGTCACACCCATATGTCTATATTCAGACATATAAAAACAATAAGGAGACACAAACACAAAAAACACTACAAAAGAAACAAATTGAACACAACACCATCTAAGGGTTGACAAAGACGTGTCTAGAGCGTAAGAAAAAAATGTAGTATAACAGACCGTCCACAGAATCACTTGTTCATTATTTAGGGGTTGCCATTTTTACCGATGTGTATCCACTGACCCAGATCTGAACATGTCCAAACCATCTCAATCTGGCTTCTCTAGCTTTTTCTCCAGACCTTCCTGTCTGTATTGTCCCTCTAATCATCTCTTTCCCGATGCTGTCCATCCTTCTCCACCTCTGCTCCTTGTAACCTCACCATTCCACTGTCCTCCATTCCATTGACACACATGTACTCTGTCCTGCTACGACTGACCTTCATTCCTCTTCTCCCAAAGTTCAAACCTGCACCTCTAAAAGTTCACTTCTAGCTGCTACCTGCTCCACAGATCACCATGTTATCTGCAAACATCATCGTCTATGGAGACTTCTGTCTGACCTCATCTGTCACCACGTTCTCATCGCAATATGTCAAGTAAATCTGAACAGTAAATATAAATACAGCAATACATTAAGGACAGTTTTAGTAACATATTGTCAAACATTTACAGCATTTTAACTATTGTATAAAAAGAAGAGTGACAAAAGTACAAAAAGAAAATAATATAATAAGTTTTGGCTGATGTAAATCACATCTCTGATTCTTCTCCACTGTTGTGTTGTTACAGGTCTAATTGTAGGTGATGGGCTTGTTTCCATAGGGACGCGACTGAATCTACCTTTTAAACAAATACAATTTTCAAAGAAGGATCAAATCAAACGAGGGATAAAACTGCAATCACAGACACATCTTTCAAACTAACTAACCAACAACAACGACAAAAAAAAATGAATACACACATACGTTTAGAAAAGCAAGTGAGAAGTAAAGAAGTAAATCATTTTCAAAATAAAGAAAAGGATACAGTTTCAGTGTGAAATTAAAAGATAAGAGGGACAAAGAAAAAACACAAAAAAACGGATGAAAATTTGTAAAAGGGTAATTAGACGTAAAAAAACAATTCCAAACATTTAAGCTGAAAGGTCAAAAGACATAAAGAAAATTGTCCCTTGATAAAAAAGCGTGACTTTTAAAGAAATACAAGAAAGAATTAAACTCAAACAGGAGAGGAATAAAAATGGCTACGGTCAAACTCAGGAAAAAGATGAGAAACCTAAAAATTACAAAATTTGACCAAACTGTAGAAACACTGTAATGATAGATAAAGTAAAGCTGCTGAAAACGCCTTCATCAACACGGATAAAAGCTATGGGTCCTGTTTATTTAGTCTGATACGGTAGAGGGCTCCAAACAATGAAACGGCTCTATCTGCGCACAGATGTATAAAACCATTCCAGCGAGGTATCCAGAGTAATTATCAGGCTGTTAATGATTGCTGTGCATCAGCACTGCTCCAACTATTCATTACAAGAGCTTTTTCAGGCCCACGAGACGGCTTATCACACACCACACCACTTGATGGGCTTAATGCAACCTATTAACCAACAAAAGTCTGGTTGTGAAGCTGGCCAAAACCCCTCCCATCTGTGATACGCTGTGATTCATGTCTTGTTATCAGGGCAAAGTCAAGCGTTGGATTGGGATGAGATGGAGATTTATTTATTTCTTTATTTTTAATCTTCTGTAGAAGGATTATGGAACAGCCAGGATGTCAACGTGTTTACTGGTGAGGTGTAGCCAATAAAATCATTGAAACAGAAGACTGGAGGGATGTACACTGATTTGGAATTATGCAAGTTCTAAAGTCTCTACGACTGCCACCCCAATCTCACTGCTCCATACTGTGAGTGTTACTGTGTGACATTACATTGGCCTGGAAGATCCCAGGTCCGCTCCCTTAACCGCTAGGCCACCAGCGCTGGCATGCATATTACTACTACTACTACTACTGCTGACTAGAGTCTGCAAGGGCCCTGGTTCGAATCCCTCTACCATCAAGCTACCACTGAGATCCACTGGGCATGGCACCATCCCCACTCACTGCTCCTGGGCGCTTAAAGCTGCCCACTGTTCACTTCGGGCAGTTGGTGGCCTGGCTAAGGAAGAAGACTTGGGTCCGCAAGGGCCCTGGTTTGAATCCCCCACACTGCTCCCTGGGCGCTTGCTCAGCCAGCAGCCCCCTGCTAAACACGATGATGGGTGAAATGCAGAGGCAAAATTTTCCGGAAGTTACTCCAGAGGGATATTAGAGTTCTAAAAAATATTATTATTATTATTATTATTATTATTATTATTAATGAGGAGAAATAATAGAAAGATATTTGAGATGGAATGAGACGGGTGATCAACTGTCAGTAGAAACCAGCCACAGTGAAGCCGCTCCACTCCACTGACATTGGTCCAACAGACTTTAATACCAGATCAAACAACGAAGAAAACAAAGAGAAAAGAGTAAAAGTTAAAGTTTTAACCAAGCAGACATTTATAACAAAATGATGAAAAAAAAGAATGTCTATGTCCAACCAAAATAGCTCTTAATATTAAGAGTTTCAGTGATCCACAAAAGTTATTCCACTGAGTTGTAATTAAAGACAAACAAGAGAGTCTCCAAATAGAATAAAACAAAATCTTGCCTTGTCTAAGAAGAAATAAAAAAAATAACAAAAATAACGCACTAAATTAAGCCACAGTGGTAAACAGTCACACAAAAGCTAAACTGAGACAAAGGCAGTGATTTAGTAAGTAGTAAGTATTTACTAAGTCTCTTCATAAAAAAAAACATTTTTATTTGCTGTGGGGATCGATACAGCAGTTAATGACTTGATATCTGGAATATTAATTATAATATGTGACACATTCGTCTCACCTCGTAAAATATTAGTTTATTAAATTCAGATAATTTGATAATTTATTATGGCTAAACATTTTCAGGAAAGAAAAACAAATCATCAGAGTTGGCCTGAGGAAGTAATTTCACTTTATAGTACATATTATTTCTTTATGTCTCTTATATTGTGTATATGTCTCACAAATAACAACAACAAATTACACAGTTTCCAGAATGTTTCAGTTAAGGTCACAAATGATTATAATATTAAACCAAACACTTTTTTTTAAAATTAATACGAATCACTGTCTTCATCTAAGAACAACAACAAATTAATTAAAGGTGCTGGTTTTTAATTTCTCCTTACATTGTTATTTCACACTCAGAAATGACACAATTAAAGAAAGAGTGTGCTTCAGTCTGATTGGTCAAAAAATGTAGTGTCACCTTAACAAGGTGCAAGATTGTCTTCCACCCACAGGTGCTGTCAGTGTTTTCTAATTACAGATGGACTCTGGTGTCATTCAGGTTCA
The DNA here is from genome assembly GCA_016785265.1 of Paraplagusia blochii. NCBI lineage: Eukaryota > Metazoa > Chordata > Actinopteri > Pleuronectiformes > Cynoglossidae > Paraplagusia > Paraplagusia blochii. The sequence continues at coordinate 57,082 of JAFBJS010003859.1, forward strand.
ACAAACAGACGAAGGCAACAGACTGACGAGGGAAACTGTTGGTTTCCACCCATGCTTACAAGGACTGAAAAGAAATGAGGGATAAAGATGGATGAAGGGAAACTATGGATTTTTACTGAACTCTTTCTTCCTCTCTCATCATGTGTATTGTTGGACAGAGTTGTTTTCTTGAAGATGTTTCACCTCTTGTCCAGGATATTTCATCCGTGTTCCCTAACCTTTTTTTTTTTTGCGCCACGGACCAGTAAAGAAATGTTGCACTACCTGTATTATTCTCAGGGACCATTCGTTAAGTTGTGGCGGTTAAATATCCCTTGATAAAATACAATTTTGTTGTGTTCTGAAATATTCTCCTACCTATGAAATCTTCCTACCCGAATTAACGATGATGGAAAGATGAAGGATTCTCAAGTGCACAGAGCCTTTAACTTTCTCCTACCAGACCGTTTATTTTTCACATTTGAAGAAAATAAATTGCATTTTTAAAATGTTTTGCATCAACAGAGATCATGTGAACCAAATAGCTTCATTATCCAGTCTAAGGTGCAGCAGCTGTTTGAATTGATAGATATTTTCCCCTTCCTTCCTCTGTACTTGTTTTTTTTAATTTTTTTCGTCATTTGATCGTATTTGATTGTAAAAGATGTGTTTTGTTTTTTTTTTCTTTTGCTTGTGTGTGTGTATTTCTGCTCTGGTCACTGGGCCATGGTCACTCTGAGCTTTCGTGTGTTGTTGTTTCCTTGTTTTTATTATTATTTTTATTTTTTTTTTTGGATTGTTGGATTTGTGGAAAAGGTTATGGAGGATAATACAGCTGTAAAAGTATCCATTTATTGCATTTGTGTGAGTTGTTGCATCCTGTTTTAAAAACCATGTGAAGATTTTAGCCTTGATGCCATTTGGTTTTGGTACAAAAGGCCATATCTGCTTTGCAGCTGCTGTTGGTGCATGTTTTCTGTCTTTTTCTTCAGCCTAGGCATTATACTAATTGTAAGAGAGATGTTTAGACATCAACGACATCACTTTAGGGGAAAATTGCTCTTTTATTCTTTGAATAAACTAATGAATTGAGGAATGAAAGGAATTTATTGTCACCTCAGCATTTTTGCCTGACCATAAATCACACTGTGGTGGGCTTTTGTCTTGCATTTAGTGCTTGTCTCAGTAATTTCATTATTAACAATTTCAGTGCAATTATATGGATCTTTCTAGTTTGGTTTTTGAGAGTGCACTTCAGAGCAAAAACTATTTTTTATAATTCTTTTCTATTATATTTGACATAAAACTTGTGTCCCATTACACCCTTCAAACTTTTTTAAGTTTCTATCAGACAAACTAAAAGTGAATAAAGCTGAATGGTTTGCTGTCAAGTACATTGAGTGATGTACACTTTAGTAACAGTGATTGACCTTGGCCCATCTTGGATGTCACTACGGAAAAAAATACTTCTATTTATTTTAAAGAATTGATTTCCCAGCTCAGTAAACCTGTCAATAGGTCAGACCTTAAACTCAGAGGTCTTAAAAAACCTTGCTGTCTGTGTAGATTCATCCAGTCATCCAGGCAATGCAATCCAAAATTAGTTACTTCGAAAGCAACTGGACATAGTCCAGCTATGGACTATGCAGCAACTATGCAGCAACTATTTACTGTAAAATTGGAAATAATGGCTCATGTAGAAAACAATTCTAGCTGTAAAATTCCACTTTTACAATGTTGGTATGTTTATCAAAAGTAATCAGTATCAGTAAACTTTGACCAGAAAGTGTTTATTTTGTCCTAGGGAAAGTTTTTGATGGCTGATTCATTGTAAGCAGTTGTCATAAGTGTTTGTTTCTTTCTGAAAACAAAAACATCACAAAACTAACCAAATAAAACCAGAATTCACCTCATGGGCAAGTTTGAATCCCAGTTAAGGCTGTTGACTTCCAGTGGGCACACCATCTGCATTGTGGTGCAATGTGATTTGGGTGGCAGTTGTGGAGACTGCTACCCCTTGACCCAGTATTAGTTAAGCGGATGAAAATTGATGGACATTTGTTAATCGCGTGATAAAGATACGTGTTTATGTACAAGAAGTTGTATAAAGAAAATGTATAAATATGTTTGCAGGAAACAAACATTCTTACCATTGTTTAGTCTTGGGTATTGTGTATTATTGTGTGTTCTGGTGTTTGGCTGATTTCGTCTCCTCCTCGACTTAGAATGACGAGGTTTGTACCTTTGATCCGCCCACGTCATTTTACTGTTAATTATTTGATGCATTGGAGACACTACTTCACACTGATGTTGAAACAATATATAATTTAATGAAAGCTGACAGTTCCCAGCAGCTTCGCAGAGGGAAAAAGTAAACAGAAATATTAATAACATAAACCCACACAAAACCAAATTTAATTATGCGTTTACTGGTTTTCTCATCACTCATTTTCTACACCTTATGACTCTTTTAGTTTTTCTTTTTGTAGAAGTAAATATTACCCACTAGGCAGGTTTGTTTATTAGTATATAACAATGACAGCCATGCTTAACAGAATTTATTTGCAAATTTTCTAAATTAAGATAATTTGCCAATAAACTCCTAACTCTTCAACTAATTTTTTTAATTGTACTTTTTCTCCTTGAGGAGCAGAGGATTTAGATTTTTTTTTTTTTTTTCAACTAAAAAATATTGAGTTATTACTGGCTTGGACCTTCTTGTAGTTGAGTGTAACTCATCAGCAGATTTTTTTGCCACACAAATCATGTGCACACTATATGTTGCCATTGCAATGCAAATTATACAAATACCTATATAATAATTATTGTGGAAACGAACTATTACATTTTAAATTGTTTAACTATGTCATTGTACTGAATTAATCTGTAATGCATCATTTCAGCACCTTGTCTTACAGTGCAGGGCATGAGATGGATTTGGTTCGGTTCTGTTCTTTAGAAGACATAAAAGCCATGAGGGTCAGAAATGGCCCTAATGGCAGCAACTGTGAAAGAAATGGCTCATAGTGGTTTTCAATTACTTACATTTCCCACTACTCACACAGCAAATGGGATATGGCCTCAGAGTGAACAATAGTGCCATTAAACAAGGAGGAGGGAAGAAAAGTCAAAAACAAGGAGTTGCCTTTTGAGGCCTGCTGAGCCTAACTGGCAGATGGCATTTCAGCGTCGGCAGATTAAAAATCCACAGCAGTAGATGGAAGGGGAGAAGGACAAAGATGAAGGGGTAACAATATAAGATGTGGGCTAAAATGGTGGTGGGCTGTCAGGGTGGCAGTTGGACTGTAAATAAGTTCTCCCTGCCGGGCCTAAAATGGCTCACAGGGTCGAGAGACGGATTAGAGCAAAGCTGCAGAAATACAGAAGTACAGGTAATGTCTTCACTCAGGAACTGTCTCCCGGCCCTTGATTAAACTTGGTTTTCTTTCAGAGTGCATGATGTTGCATCATTGCATGATGTAAACCTGTGGAGTCATTATCTCCAAAAAAAAAATATATATATATAATATACTCTGTCTGTTAGGGCTGGACTTTACTGCTGTACAGATTTGATACATTTTCAAACAGTGCTTTTTTTTGTAAGTGTTATTGAAAAGTCAGGATTTTTTTTTTCTTTCTTTTTTCTTAAGTTCAGTGTTGTGGAATGAACGTGGCTCATTAATCAAAGCATAGCCCAGAGGGAAAACGTAGTGGGCCACATTAATTTTCACAGCACAGTGGTTAAGGGGGAAATGATTAATACATTACCAGGAGGAAACAGGTTAGGAAGCCCTGATTACTGTCATACAGCAGATAATTGAAGACTTATAATATATATATATATTTTTTACCAGTTAAGTCTTTATAAAAAGAACAAAGGATAATCAAGATACAATTATTCACCTTCACCGTCCATCAGAATATTGGAAATGTCTGCATTTAGGAAATGTCAAATGACATGAAGTGTAAAATGGGTGACTGGTGCGCCACTGTGATTTACATAAAAGAGCACGCTCAAAACCAGATAAGTTATAATGACCATCCCTTGTGTTTTAAGAAGCTTCTTCATTAGCATGAATAAGCTTGTGTTCACACATTCTTTGATGAGAGCAACACACCTTAAAAGAAACTGGAGAGAGAGGGGATGTTAATGAAGTGCTGAGGTTTAGGGGATCAGTTCAGTGTTTCAACCGAGTCTTTGAGCTCATGTCATTTTGGATGAGTTGTACAAATGAAAATTGTTCTTGTGGATTCCTTCATGTCTAAATATACGGCTCTGTAACATCATAATTAATGCACCTCGTGTCATACCTCCCTGCACCCAAAGACTCTTTCATGGTGTGTGTTTTTATATATACTATATATATATATATATGTATATATGTATGTATGTATATATATAAATATGCATATATATGTATGTATGTATATTTATATATATATATATATATATATATATATATATAAACCTGAACCCAAAGCCTTAGGGACCCAATTCCGCTTCCTTAACTACTAGACCACCACTGCTGACTTAACAATTTTTATTAAATAAAATATGTCAATCACACAATTCATCGTCCATAAAAAGTAATAATAAAAATCTTAGTAAACCATGCATTTCTCAACACACAATATTTACAAAACATGCAACTCATCATGGGGCTCAGTCTGGTTTTTGGCCATTTTTGTCAAGTCAGTATCTATGTTCAAAAGTCTGATGGGTCTATGGTTAGAAGTTCAACACAGATTTAAAAAAAAATAAAAAACAAATCAGTTGGACGGCTGACAACTTTTCTGTAATCAAGACTCTATCAAGATGCAGGCAAATACACACTTTCACACTGAACAAAAGTGTCTAAGATGTCGCATCAATAACAAAGTAGCCTTAACTGCTGGACTCCAGAGGCACAGACAACAACAGAGTCCTCCATTAGTACAACATAGGTCACTACCTTGCACCTACAGTACATTTAAGTCCATTCATTTTCGTCCTTCACCATTACCCTATCACGGGGGCTGCAGTCCCCATGTCTGCCACCCAAAGTTGGAGAAGTTGGTGGCCTCGTGGTTAAGGAAGCGGACTTGGGTCTGAAACGCCCTGGTTCGATTTCCCTGCCGCCAGTTACCGCTGAGGTTCCCTGAGCATGGTGCCTCCACACTGCTCCCTGGGCGCTGACTCAGCCATCACTGTGGTGATGGGTTAAAAGCAGAGGCATAATTTCCCAAAGGATACTACTGAGGGATTAATAGAGTTCTTAAAAAAAAAAAAAAAAAATCAGTGTCATACACTGACAAGCCTCTTATGAAGCTTACTGGTGGCCAACTACCCTGTGAACCCTGGAGTTCCACACCAACGACAGAGACATTGACTCTGGCCCAAAGCTCCATAGTACATTAAGTCAGTGTGAAGTACTCCATAAATTGGAGGGGTTCCTTTACTTCGTCTATGACCAAGGTTTTTTTTTTTGTTTTTGTGTATCATGATTTTACGGATATCCGAAGGTAAAGGAGATAGTTCAGGTGTGCCATAAGGATTCTGTTAAAAATTATGAGTTAAAAGATGGAGAGTAGTACAAATTCTCAGTGCACCCGAATGCAGCTTCAGGTGTTTCGACTGGCAAGGTGCAAAAAATATATTTTCTGGCCCATTATAGGGTTGCTTAAAACCAAGTCACATCTTGATATTTCTACACTGTTATTTGGATCTGTCCTGTATTGTAAAAAAAAAAATAAAAATCACAGTATAATAAAAAAAAACTATATATATTTTTGTCTCTTTTGGAACTGACTTAATCTACCACTGTAATTCCAATGATCATTTTAATAATCCTTTGGTGGAATTTTTGTGTCTCAAACTTGCTTTGATACACTTGTCCATTTTCTCTACTAACAAAACAGGTCTAGAGTAGAGTAACCTCACATCCACATCCATATGTGGCAGCTGTTGAGAAACACAAACTTTATGGCATCACCTCCAATGAATTATCATTATTATTAGCATTATTATTATTACTTCAACCAATCAAACTTCAATACCCTCTTTATATTTATGTCATGTACCCCCACCCCACCCCACACACATAGACACTTGGAAAATAAGTTTGTCCATTCTTGACTTTCCTAAGTGTCCTGTTTATTTCCTTCTCCCTCCCAGAAAAACAAGATAATCACAGGTTCCTTAAAGTGATCTCAGCAGCCCAAACACAGGGCACCTGTGTGTTTTGATGGCTCTATGTTAATTAGCCCCAGCCTGAGCGGATGCTCCTTCCGACAGAGTGGAGAGCCTAATTAATTTTTCAGAATCAAGCTTTGATGTGTCAAATTGCTCTAAGCTCCTCAACTTCATTAGTCAGCAAGCTCCCTCAGTGGACGTCGTCAACGGTTCCCAGCAGTTGGCAAGGAGAAACTTACCTGTGTATTTTTAGGCGCTGGTATTACAGCATGCACTGTTGCTTCTCAGTCTAATCAGAAAACTAATAGGAACCTTCCTTTGTGTACAGGAGGTTCAGCAAATACAGATACAGACTGACCTTCCCTTTGAATACTTCTGTCCTTGAACATTTGACAAAGAATACAACTGATTATATAAAAAAATAGTTTATTTTGTAGTTGGTTTAGAAAATGTTTCCAAAAGTAAACAGCTATTTGGTGGAGGTTTGCACTAGAGGGAAGAGAAACGATTGTCACTTGTAGCAAAACACATATGTGAATGAAGGGGAGAACAGTGGAATGGTGAGGCTACAAAGAGCAGAGGTGGTGAAGGTGGAGGAGTTTAGATACTGAGGATCAACAGCAGTGGAGACTGTGGAAGAGAGGAGAAGAATAGAGTACAGTCAAGATGGAACAACTGGAGAAAAGAGTCAGGAGTGATCTGTGATAGAAGAGAGTCAGCTAAGGTGAAGGGAAAGGTTTACAGGACAGTTGTGAAAACAGTTATAATGGAATTGGTTTGAGACACTAGGGATAGGCAGAAGACAGGAGACAGACGTCGAGAGCTGAAGTTGGAGAAGTTAAAGATGCTGAGATTCTATTTAGGATAGACAAGGATGGACAGGTGTAGGAACTAGTTTATTGTAGAAAGCGTTGTCCACAAAAACGCAGACCTGGACACATTTCCCCATCTCGGGGGAATTTATTGTATCAAAAGTTTCTGACCATTGCAGGTCTAACAAGAGTATCAGCAGTCACATCAACAAATCCCAAATACTGATGCACATGTGTTATTCTATGCACTTATACCACAAGGAATTTGTCAGACCTCTGATATGTGGAATGTTGTGCTCCTGCACCTGGACATTGATATGGGTCATATTGGGTCTGTTATCTAAGTGCCAGTCTATGTTGTGTCTTAATCAGTCTTGACATACAGTCTATGTATCTTACATGTCCTGGGTAGTAAACTTTCCACAATTCTACATTTCATTTTTATTTATTATTTTTAGAACTCTAAAAATAACATTTGAATAAAAATAGAAAATAAAATTAGAGTCTGAGTCAGCACCCAGAAGCAGTGTAAGGGGACCGTGCTCAGGGCACCGCAGCGGTAACTTGCCGGCAGGGGGATTCCAAAGGGGTGCCTTGCGGACCCAGGTCTGCTTCCCTAACCACTAACTGCCCCAGGCAGGACACCATGACACTGCACATCAATATTGCCCAATGCATTTTCTGTTCATAATACCCAGTTCTCCACCAAAGGGGACAACACAAGACAGGAAGGTTTGGAGACAAAGCTAGATAAGTCAGATTGAGATGGTTTGGACATGTTCCGAGGAGGGACAGTGGTTATATTGGCAGAAAAATGCTAGGGATGGAGCTACCAGGTACGAGACAAAGAAGAAGAGAATATTTATGAATGCGTTGAGGGAAGACATGGCGATAGTTGGAGTCAGAGTAGAAGTTTAAGAGGACAGGGTGAAATGGAAAATGTTGACTCACCGCGGTCAACCCTGAAAAAAGGGACAAGCAGAAATGAGAAGTAGGAGTTATCTTAGTTTGGGTTAAAGTTTGTACTCTTGCCATTGTTACTGTGTCACTGCAATCACTCTGCATGTGGACAATGGCTTGTACAGTGGGCAGAGTTGAAAACTGATCTGACAACTGTGTCAGTCATGTTGTCAGCTGTAGACATACGGACTGTCCTACAGTCAGTGACGCTGCTCTGATACAAGCCAGGGTTTTAATGTCTCTGTCACATGTCTGTCATCAGCTAACTTACAATATACGTCCTCAGAAGTCAGTTTACCTCAGGTTTCAATGAAGGACACCTCTTTGATTCACACCAGATCCTAACGATCTAAATCAGGGATGGGCAAACTAAGGCCCGGGGGCCACATGCGGCCCGTTGAGACTTTTAATGCGGCCCGCCACCCCTGTCCAAATTAAATAATTTATTGATATTATAATTAAACTTCCGACTTTTCCTTACAATGCCTGTGTTTACCAAGTAGATGACATTATAAAGGCTATTAGAAATGTAGTATTTTGGGTTTGATACATGACTTTTACTTGCCATTTATCTTAGCTTACACGAACGCTCCATCTCTCTGCTCTTGACTCTGCCCCGTGTCCAATTTTAGGAGAAATTGTGGCCCGCAGGTCAAAAAGTTTGCCCACCCCTGATCTAAATGAACAACTGGTTGCACCAGAGCTTCCTAACATGCTTTGTGTCTCTTTAGTGACAAAGACAGTGTTTATAATAATAAAAGTGGTTTTCACAGCTATGTAATCAACCCCAGGCTGTTGGCTTATGCTTATAGTCAGAATTTTGTATTCACATTTAATTTATTTATTATTTGTCAAATGGTGAAGATTTGGAGTAAATAATGGTGAACAGACGACAGTTAAGGAATTTGTGAGATCACGCCATTAGACCTAGAAAACAGTGGTGTCTCTCTTTGACACAGAGAGAATTTACAGCACAGACTGGGGCACAGGGCTGTGATCTGCATCATTTCATAAAACAACTGTCTGCTACGGTGATTTAGTCATGGAGAAAGGTGAACTGTGAGGTGTTTATGTAGCATTTCAGGTGTCTGTGTTATCATTATATCCTTTTCACTTTTTTCAGGATATCTGAACGATAATATCTGAGAAAACTGAGATTTTATCATTTATCTGTCACTGTCATTTTTTTTTTCTTTTAAAGAAATTGTGCCCATTTTGCTGCATTTAATGAGTTGCTCATCAATCTCAGCCTAGTTGACATTCAAAGGATGTAGATGCCAGTGGGCACACTGGGATCTGTGCTCTGCACTGCTGCCAGATGGAGCGGACCAATTGACAGCTCATTACTTGAGACAATATTGATCCAAGAGCAGTGTGGTGTTTTTTTGTTTTTTTTTTTTACAGGTGCAGTTTATTTTTGCTCTATTATTTAAACAAAAGATTAATGATAAGATGGACATTTTTCTATAAACCTGCACAATTAGGAGTAAGAATGTGTCACTCATTGTCATTTAACCTAAATTTTTCACTCTAACTTGCACCCCCCATCCCTCTTCCTCCCCATCATCATTTTGTGAAATGGTTCGCCTGCTCAACAGCTTACTCCATGGAAGAAATGTTACACATTTTTATTAAGGGTTATTCATACTCAGAATAGCTGTGAAAGAGTTAAATAGTAAAGGCTGGCCCTACACAATGTTACTAAATCAGGTCATCTGTCTGTCTGACTGTCTGTCGCTCTCTCTGTCTATACATGTACCGTATATAAATTTGAAGAAATAAGTTGGAGTGATTACTTGTGAGTTTTGAAAGGGTCTCGTCTGCTGTATCCTCCTCATTAGTTGACTTTTCTGTAGGGTGCCCGGCCCTGGAGTGCTGGCCTGGAGCTCAGGGACTTGCTGACTGTAAGAGGACAGAGGAAAAAGTAATAAGACAACTAGAGTCCATTTTTTTTTTTTTTTCTTCCTCCATTTTCTTCCTGATCAGGTTAAGGCTTAAAATATTGCAAGCTAGTCATAACGTTATGCTTTTTCATCTGTTTATCTTTAACTGCACACAACAAGTTCTTATATCACAGTTATGTTATTTTAACCGGTAAAAGCAGCTGAATGACATTGTGCTATCACGTCCTCTTAAATTGCAAAACCTTTTTCGTTTTGGCCTTTGTGTCTATTTGATTGTAGCTGTGCCCAGTGGTAGAGACCTTTCTTGATAAATGTTTGATTACATTTGGGATATTCTTTGGTGTTTAACTCAATTGTTTTTAAATAACTCTGGGGACTAATATTGGATATTTATTTGATATAAATAGCTAAGGAGATATTCTAAGTTTTCTTAAATCTTGTAGAGAATTACGCATAGAAGTGTTCAGAGAACCTATTGGTATTCTCTGACTGAACTTGAGCTTTATCCTAAATATCCCCTGGTTTTAAATCCAGAGAAAGACAAACATTAACTCTTTTTGTGGCTGCGTCATGCAAGTTGCTGCAGTTCTTATTCATCTAACGTGTCAGTCGAGACCCAAGTTGCCTCCAGAACACCCAACAATGCTGTTTTAGGCCGTCTGATACAGTAAGAGTCCCACTGTGGGCAGCACTCACTTTTCATTTGGCTGAGGCTGTGGTGCATTAAAAGCCTTTGGTGCTGATGATCCATAATTCAGTCTCATTTTGACACAGTAAATTCAGGCGATGGCATTCTGATTCCTGCTGACCACACAGGAGAGGGAAAGTGTTCATCAGCAACTCTGCTGCGGAAATTATACCACGTTTCTTTAGACGGTGTTTGTGCACCCAGTCAACTTTCATTCAGGGACAGTCATCACAGTCCATTGGGGGACATAATAATTACTGGTAATGGGCTGGCGGATATTACTCACACTTTTATTTCGTGCGGCGAATGTCTCAGTCCCAGATGTGAGGAGGAGAGTTGGGCTTTATTAAGCTGTTTATTTTAAAGCTGCGGTCAGTAATTTTGGAAGGCAATAACAATCTGAAAAATTGTCAATTGTCAGGGCTATAATGACACAGAGCTGCAAATTAAACCAAATTTAATACCTTAGTGTGCGCTGGTTCAAGTAGAAAGTCTACGAGCATTTTTGCACAGTCTGTTTGCTGTATATCCCCCAATAACAAATGTGCTCCTAAATTAAAGAGGCGGAGACAACAGGCTCATATTCAGGGACCACTCTGCCCACCTGAACCTGTTTTATTTACCTTTAGTTTTGCAGGTGAAGCAGAAAGAGGCAGAACCTTTATAACACACATTGTTCTTATCAGACGATACAAAAACGGTCAAACCATCACTGTCAACGACATACAGTTTAATATAAAAAAATATATATTTTTTTATTATTTGTCCCAGCAGATATTAGATTAGCTATTATGAAACCCCCCGACAGGCACACCATTGAGTGTAGAGCAAACCCGTTTGGCGTTTTAATCAGGCCCGCCAAACTTGTCTAAATTATACTGTTAATTTAAATTATCATTATCCTTCTACTGTTTCCCTGCAAAGCCAGCATTTCCCCAATAGATGGTTTCAAAGAGGCTTAAAGCATTTTGCCTTTATGCAATACTTTACTCATCATTTCTCTTAGTTCATGGAAAATACTCAATCTTTCTGATCCTGATCAGACTCACATTTTAGTACCACCTGTGGCCCGCGAGTCAAAATAATTGCCCAGGCCGGGTGTAGAGTATATTCAAGCATTTGTTGGGTTTTACCGTATATTTTCAATGCAGTAAAGCTTGAGCAATAGAGAAAAATAGTTGCTGTCCATGTCTTTTAGAATCCAAAGGTTGCCAAGCAGCTGTGGAGTTCAGTGTTCATTTCTCAGTGTTGAGTCTCTATAAGACGTCATCTTCCTGCTCACAAACAGAAATGTCAAACTGCAGACAGACTCTTCTCAACTTAGAGCAGCCAGGCGGGATACAAGTTGACTGAGAAATCTAATAAATGCATTCAGGCAGATGTTGAAATTAATTAATCAACTTGGTTTACTTCAGTAGGGCTGTTTGGTTTTATTATGAATCCTTGAATTATCATTAGTTTTGATTTGTGACACATTAGGAACACCGCACTCATCCTCAATAAAACGATTAAATTATGTTTCTTAACAAGATTTTTTTTTTTTCTACACACCTTACCAAGTAGAAAAGACTTCACAGGATCAAATTATATCAAGGAGCTTTTTGAAGACTTTAGAGAAAATGAAAGCATTTAATTCAGCCTAAAAATCATGTTAAGCAAACAATATAAAAAAGGAAATAAGTGAATGTCTAGCTTAAACTTGTAACTCATGTAAGAGAATAAATGGCAAACATATTTATATAGGTTTATAGTCATATCTGAAGGTACTGTGCAGAATAAAATACAAAATAAATAATCTAATTTTATTAAGAAGCAACCTCTCAAATCACAAGGACACTGTACAAGATATATACAAAGAAAGTCTTTAAAGTAATAATCTATATGCATATATTGACTAAACAACTGTTTAGGTCCCTTGGCATTGGAGATCTGTTCAGGTTACCAGTGTTGGGCTAGTTACTTTAAAAAGGTAACTCACTTTTACTTTACTAGTTACCTTATTTATAACGGCTCTGAAAAAGTACCTAGTTACGTTACTAGTCATTAAATTATAAAAGTAACTAATAACTAGTTACTTTACATAATAATAAAAACACATACAAAAAGTTCTGTGTTGTGTTCTGTAGCTATCATACTATCATAATAAAATGTAGCAGTACAATAGAAACAAAATAGATGTTTAGACATTTTTACAAGCATCTTTAGTGTAACCTCAACTATAATAACTGTGGCCCATGAGTCAAAAGTTTGTCTGGTCTATACATACAGAACCTGATACAGTGAATGAAATTGATCCCTGCAAAATCCTGTGAAGATTTATGGCCACATTATTTGTCCTGGATTAGATACATAATTTGTGAAAAATATGTTTAATTTCCAAGTGTGTTATTAGAAGCAGAGCCTAATCATTCATATTGACAGCATCTCTCAGACACAGCCTTCTCTCTCGTCGTGTTGCTATGGTTACGTTGTCACAGACTCTACTGTTAAGAACAGGCCTAGTGATTAGCACCCGGTAGCTTTTTCAGCAGTTGGCAAACCTGCAACATCAGACTTCTGGTGAAAGAGATGCACAGATGAAGTTATTGGTCTTTGAGATTGCAGGTTTGTTGCAGTAATTTTGCTTTTCTTCCCACTGCCAAACTAAATGCTGTTGCACAACAAATATCATTTTAGTTGAAACAGGATAAATCGTGAATTTGTAACTGAGTAGATGCACATGTCTGTTGTTCATGGGAGCTTTGTGCACGCTGCAGTGGAATGTAATGGATGTGAAGCTGTGGTCAGAAACATTAGGGTCATCAAGGTTGAAATAAACATGTGAAGTTGTTCATTCATTACAGTTGCACATTCCCACGGAAGAAATGTCCATTAAGTCTGATTATTGCTGATCCTATGAGGGTTGCATTTCTAAGAAATCCTAACGTTTGTTTCAGGTAAAGGGAAACGAATGTCAAGAACACTTAATGGTCTCTTTGTACTGCAGTCTCTCTCTCTTCGATTCTTTGAAAAATCTAAAATCCAAATAAGAAGTGACATTTACAGCAATAACAAGTAAAACCAAGTGGCCATGGTTGGAAGATTACGTAAGTGTCTGTGCATCAGAGTCTACACTTGCACTGATAAAAGCACAGAAATGCACTTATTGCCAGGAGTTCTCATTGAATCAAACAGTGATTCATGTTCAGCATGGCCTCAGATCAAGAGTAATTAGATTTGGCAACGTTGTTTGACTGTTTGCCAGACTGATACATTAGGGTGTTTTGGGAATGAACAATAACAAAAAAGCTAATAAACTGGTGGCTGCGTAGAGTCGAATGGAATGTTTGAAAAACCCTCATAGCATTTGTGCCAAAAATGTTGGCACATTTTGAAAGTACAAGGAAGACATTAACTTACTCGACAGTTAGTATTGAAACTTATCCATTTAGGCTGTAACCCTGACCCCTGTTCTCTGTATCTTCTTCTCTTACTCTAACTACCTCCATGTCCTCCCTCATTGCGTCCATCAATCTCCTCTTTGTCTCCTGGTAGCTCCATCTAGGATCTAGGATCATTCTTCTACCAATGTATCCACTGTCCCTCTTCTAAACAAGTCCAAACCATCTCAATCTGGCTTTTCTAGCGTTTTCTCTAAACCTTTCTGCCTGTGTTGTCCCTCTTATGACCTCGTTCCTGACCCTCTCCATCCTTTTCACCCCTAAAGAGAACCTCAGCATCTTTAACTCCTCCACCTCCAGCTCTGCCTCCTGTCTTCTGCCTATTCCTAGTGTCTCTAATCCATCCATCATGGCTGACTCTTTTCTCCAGCTTTTCCATCCTGCCTGTACTCTATTCTTATCCTCTCTTCCACGGTCTCCACTGCTCTGAACTGTTGAACCTAAGTATCGAAACTCTATTTCGATTTCTAAAACTATATTCGCCTTCACCACCTCTGCTCCATCATTCCACTGTTCTCCCTTTCATTCACACACATATAATCTGTCTAGCTTCAGCTGCTCTTAATTCAGTTATAGGTCATACACTACTAACATGTCCAAAAGATATCAAAGGCTGGATGTTTGAAAATCTGTGGTCATAGGATTGAATGTGAAATCTTTGTATTAAAAGAATAGTTTCCCAAGGACGGAGGGAGTTCAATACCAATAATCATTAGACTGAACTGTTTGACAAAACATTGTAAGTATTGCTCTCTTACAATGTAGTAAAAATACACAAAATAATGATGTTTATAAGGAGGTAGATGAGTTACTATGAGGGTAAGCAGAAAAGCCATTTTAAAAAATGTAATTATTACATGCTCTAAGACTCAGTACCCCCCGTCCCCGATTGGTTGTCTTTGTGTCCTGAAATAAGATAGAGCTGTTTAAAAACATAACTGTTGTTCAGAAAAAGAAATGGTTTAAAGTTGCTGATCCCTGGTTTGGTTCAATCAGGGAACTGTGTGGGTGAAAGGCAGCCAGAGAGCATGGTTGGTATGAAAGTGCAGTGTTGAAAGAGACCTTGAAAAAAAAAAAAAGTGTTTTATTTATTTTCTTCTATGGTTGTAGTGATTAAATGTACTGAATCAATGGCTGCTCTTTTGTAGTTTAGAACCGGAATGTTGTTCCAGATAAAAAAAAGAAAAAAGGAAAGTTGTGCTTTTGACAGTTTGGCATTTTGCTAAAAGAGTTTAACCTTTTACTGCCCACCTCTCTCGACTGGGACACACATCCGACCTCTGTATCCCAGGAAAACTGGGATTGAGGCCATGTGATACCATGTGTATGATCAATATGGCTGCAAGATTTCTGTTCGGTATGAGACATCCTGCATCCTGTGTTTCCTGTTCAATGCAGACATGAATTTGGAATGAAATAATATATAATAAGAAGAATAATAATAATAAACTAAATTTCTTTTGACAAGTATGTTAGCTTTATATTGAATGAGATGTTGGCTTTCATTATTTATTACTTTATTATACACTCTAGTGCAGAGACAGATGATTTATCAGACACATTTACTTTATTATTTTACAAGGTTCAAGGTTTGTTTATAGCTGTTATCTCTAAGTATGCGCAACAGAAATGAAGCTCATAGAACTGCACCACATACAGTTTACTTAAAACATTTATATTGAAATAAAAACAAATGTTGGACATTTTAGTGAACTGCTAATACAGAAGTGCATGTGCATGTTTTTTTTTGGGGGGGAGAGGGGGGAGGTTAAAAAAAAGGCATCACTGACTAAAGGTTTTGTAACTGCACAGCTGAAATAACCACCTTATAAATACACATAATTTTCCATATGATTAAAAATTCTTTTTTTTTGTAGTTTTTGTTGAGACCTTTGATTTAAAGGAATCACATTAAGAGTAGAGACAAAATATAATAAAAGAAAAAATAAACAAGGCTAATCAACGCTATTTTTAGGCTAATAAATGCTATTTTTTTTTAAACAATTAAAAATAAGCTAAAGCATTTTTGTTATTGATGCCTCATCCACCCATGTTTTACAGTGGTGTTGAACACTTGTTATGCCTTAAAAAAAAACAAATTAAAATGCTTTAATGAGATTCAATCATCAGATGGTGCAGTTCAAAGGGAAACACTTACTTTTCTGAGATTCAGGCCCGTCATTAAAACATTTCCAGGCTGCTGCAGTCAACAAGAGCAGGTGGTAATACTGTGTAGCAACAGTTGATGCTCTGGATTACCTGAGGAATAATTAATAAAATTGATTCTAAACTTTGGATTACAATCTAGTTTTTCCAATCTAATTTTTTAATTCGAGTTTGGGTAGTTCCAGATGGGCATAGATGGTTTCCTTCACTCATTTCTCAAACCATCTGTCCTCCTTGTCCAAAATATGCATATCTGAGTCCTTGAAAGAGTGTCCCTTTTCCTTGACATGGAGATAAACTGCTGAGTCCTGTCCTGATGTGGTCACCCTCCTTTGCTGGACCATGGGTTTGTGGAGTGGTAGTTTGGTCGCCCCAATATACAGATATGAACACTTATCACTGCACTTAACTGCATAGACCAAATTGTCAAGGTTTTCCCTTTGGATTTTGTCCTTTGGATGAACTAACCTCTTATGAGGATGTTACCAGACTGAGTCCAGTTGCTTACGACTAAAGCCTTTTTGGGTCCAATGTTATGTGTTGCACTTTTGTTTTGTGAATCTTATGTGGTACAAGAACTCACAGGTAACATTGTAATCCTAACAGAATATAGTTTTCAGTGTAAGTTGTCTACTCATCTTCCCCCATTGTGGACAGATTCACATCGATCCACGGCAGGCGAAACACACATTTTCAGCTGTACTCATTAGACGGCAAGGGAGTGAAAAATGCAAATAACGCCTGATTGTTAATAAAAAAAATAGTGTAAAAGAGGCAGTGAAACTACCTGTAGCTTTCTGTAACAGCTCACTGGGGAAATTTAGTTTAATGTACATTTCCACAGCATTGATTCCATTAGTACAACAGAGTCATGTGTGACTTACGCTGATTCTCAGTTTCTATCCAGGCCCTCCATCTGGGAATTGGACGTGATTCATTATTTGTGGTGTTATTAAGACTATTTGCAACAACATACATGGGTAAAGCTTCTGGAATCTCTAAGTTCTGAATATTTACAGCAGAAACAGTGGGACGCAGTGTAGGAGTATCATCAGGATTTCATTGGTGGAATGGCTGATAGCTGGCTATATTGGCATCACGACTCACTGCAGTCGCAGGTAGAGGAGGAGACGGACTGAAACAGCCACTGATCTGCACTCTGGGTTTGTGTTTGGTAATAAGGTGTCAAACCCACAATAGTGGAGTGAACAGCATGTGGAGATTTGACTCTATTTCTCGTTTTTCCCACTCCTGTCCCAACCTGCCAGCCACTGTAGCTAATGCTAGCTGTCTGCAGGTATCACGCTGATGTCCAGTCCAGTTAGAGAACACAAACAGCAGGAGCAGATGGATCTGCGCGCAGGTGTTCCTCCACTACAAAAAAAAAAAAAAAAAGTGGATTTGAGGCACAGAGTTATATTTAGAAAGATAAATCCATAATTGTATGTGTTAAAACAGACGGGTTTAGAGCAATGATTTGTTGTTACATGTGATAATAGGTTGTCAATGGACACATGGTTGAGTTCTTGTTAATTAGGTTGCTAAATATTGCTTTGTCTTCTTCTTCTTTTCCTTTCGGCTAATCCCATTTTTCAGGGGTTGCCACAGCGAGTCAATAATTTCCATCTCACCCTGTCCTGTACATCCTCAACTCCAACTCCAACCACCTCCATGTCCTCCCTCACTGCATCCATAAATCTCCTCTTTGGCCTTCCTCTTCGTCTCTTACCTGATAGCTCCATGTCTAGCATTCTTCTCCCGATATAAACACTGTCCCTCCTCTGCTTTGTAATGGCTGAAATAATTGAACCTCCCCTTAGAAATCAAAATTGCATTTAAAAAATGTCAGTTTACTGTCCGTGCACAAACAATAAAACAAGACCCAATTAGCGTCTTAAACAAAAAGAGCAACGTTTCCAGCTACAGGATGAGAAACCTTCTATGTGTAGCCCCTGTAAAGTGATTCAACGTCCATGGCAGTGTCGTGTGGACACAGGCTGGCAGCAGCCCTGGCATCTCTTATCCTCCCACTCAGCTGATTAGCAGAGTGTGACGATTACTCACATGTTTTGACCACAGCGGCCATGTGTCACGGAATCTGCCAAAGGAATCATTTGCCCCAGTGGGGTGACGAGAGAGGGTGTGCAGTGGATTCATTCTCAGATTCATGGAGGGACGTTGGAGACAGATGTGATTGAATGATTTCAGTGACGGGGGCTTCTATCGAGCTGCGGATAAGTAATGGAGTAATAAACAGGGACCAGACCGAACAGATAACCACAGGAGATGAGGAATATTCTCAAAGACAATTTATAGAATGTTTTTTTCAATGCTTGACATTAAAATGCTTAGGTTATGGGTTCGAATTCCCCAGGTGCTCAAATCTGCCCACTGTTCACTTTGGTGATGGGTTAAAGACAGAGGTGATATTTTGTTGTGTGCTGTGGTGTGAACATTTCACAATGATGAGGAGTTTTGCAGGACATTATGTGTTTCATGTGTAAAAGAAGGCAGTGAAATTAAATTAACTGAACAATCCCTGGGTTTAAAGACCTGGCCGGTAACCCCCTGCAATTTCACTGACACATTTAACTCCTGTTTGATGGAACGGTGCGCCGTGTCTCTTTCTAATGTCATCCGAATGAGTTTCATCTTTTCCCAAATACCTTCAAAAATTAAGACTGGGTTTGAGAATAATAACAAAAAAAGGTTGATACGCATCCGTTAATCAAAATTCAAATGTCCTCCTGAAAACAGTTCCATCAAATGCAGATGATGAAGGTCACCTTGCCTGAATGCTCAAGAATAATGTTGTCAACATTGTCATAGAACCGGGAAACATTCCAAGGAACGTCTCTATTCTTCCTCCTCACAAGTCTCCCCCTCACGGCAAAGAGGGAAAAAAAAGAGTAAGGTGAGAAAAAAAAAAAGTTTTAAAATGTTAAAATACATGGAATAATGTGAGCCTCCAGATTTTGACATGTTTTAATACAAAAGTGTTTTTTCCCCCTCACTCGAGCAGGTATTATCTGCATAGCAAAGCAGTGTGTGTGCGTGTGCACGCATATATGTGTGCGTGTTTTGAATGCCTTAGTCAATATATGTGTGTTATCCACTGTCTGTGAATAATGGATGACGGTGAGAAAGGAAAGGTGAGGCAGGAGTGGGTGTATTCATGCATGATGTGTTCCGGGAGACGAGAAACTCATCCTCAGCAGACACACACACACACACACACACACATTCACACAAAATACATATTTTACATTTTCTTTTTTATACCTGAGCCCTAAAAACAATAGGAGTGCATCCTTGACGTTACTAGTGATTAGAAAACAGTAGAAGGTAACTCATTTACTTGACTAGCTCCAGGAGAAAGACAATGGGAAAATCTTCAGGGTTCTTTTTTTAGCCTTTTTTTTTTCCCAGTTGCCAGTTCAAACGAAAAGTGTTGTGCATGGGATTCTCGGGATGTTTTCCCATCTAAACAAATAGTGGCAAATATATGAAATTTGTTTGGACTTTACCTGAGAAATACTGTAGTCTAGACCAGCTGTGGATAATGCATTGCTATACCATTTACAACATATAATGTTGAGCAGCCCAAGATATTGCAGACAGACAAATATATTGAAATAGTGTCTGGAACTATTGACCTCTTATTGTTGCCTCTGAGATAGTTGGTAGTCAGTCCTCCCCACATACAGTAGTCTGATGGTCTATTACCTTTTTGGAGACACAGGTCTTTGATTGTAGGGCACACTGGTTAGCACTTTTTCAAAAAAAAAAAAGTGTCAACCAGTATCCATTTATTTAAATTTTTTTTATTTGTTCTGTTACAAAAGAAAAGGTATATAATATGTATGGTTTTGTTTCTGTTCCAAGCAAATGGCAGAAAATCTGTTTTTTTTTTTTTTTTTTTTTTTTTCATTTTTTTTCATTTTTGATCCCTGAACCGGTTCAAAGCTGTGCACAATATAGTTTACTGTTATTTATATTTCACTTGCCAAAATAAATTCAAATTTTGTCTAGAGTTAGTTCTGCTTTGCCAAATTATTGGCCATGGTGCCTACCTTTGGCTTCAGTCTAAAAATGAAAAAGAAACAAAAAAACGAAATATATATATATATATATATATACAGTCTGTATGTATATATATATATATGTGTGTGTGTGTGTGTGTGTGTGTACTGTATGTATGTATATGTGTGTGCAGTAACTTCAACATATTCCATGAATTAAAAGATAACAGCAGTTTTTTAAAAGATAATAGAATTTTAGGATAACGTCTCTTTTAATATCAGCTATAATAACATCATTAAAAATGGAAAGATTCCTATTACTGACTTCTAGGCAGTTGGTGGCCTAATGGTTAAGGAAGCGGACCAGGGGCCGCGTTCGAATCCCCCTACCGCCAAGTTACCACTGAGGTCCACTGAGCATGGCACCGTCCCCACTCACTGCTCCCCGGGCGCTCAAAGCTGCCCACTGTTCACGTTGGTGATGGGTTAAATACAGAGGTCACATTTGGTTGTGTGCAGTGATGTGAATCACAATGTCAAGGAGTTTGCCTTCCTTATGAATAAAATGTATAAATGAGTGCCACTTGCAGATTATATGTTGTATGTTGGTTTATTCATTTTTCTTTCTTAAGGAATTTAAGGAATTTGGAAAAGGTGGCTTATGACTATTTCTTGTATGCAATTGATAGTGTAGACAATATGGTGCAAGTGAAAGAGAGTTGTTATCAAGAGGCTCCACTTTAAACTTACAAAAATGGAGAAAGATCACTGATCAACTCTGAACTCTTCTATTTTAACTGGTGGAAGGAGAAGCAGAAGGTATTTCCACATGGGTTTCCCTTGACTTGGAAATTTTAAAATAATGCTCTTGGCAAATGAAAGAATGAAAGCTGTTTGTCAGTTTGTTCTCTCATCCAAACATCTTTATTTATCCTTCCAACAAACGCAAACTCTCTCCTCTACCCCTCACCCAGGGACAGTGATGCTGCAACTGCATCATCTGGATTTGGAGACCGTGTTCACTTCATTCACGGCTGCCAGTTTCTGTAATGCGGTCAACTCTGGGGGATTTGGCTCCTGTGTTTAGGTTGGAGCCCATTGTGTATTTGTGCATTTGAGAATCTCAGTGTTTTCTCAGAGCAATGTACCTAGTATTAGTAGGGAATTAAGGATTTTATTCCCAGTCCATTGTGTCACAACAGGGGAGTTTTATTGACATGTGTTATTTGTCATTATAGCAATTGAAAACAACGTTTTCTCAATGCTGTTAATCAGACCTGAATCTTTAATACTTAGGTTAGATCTGAGAAGATCTGGTTCCTGATCAAAAACCATCAGATTAACCTGTTCTCCCTCCTTTTCAATTCTCTTTGCTCTTCCCCAGAGCTGCAGTCTGTCAGTCACAAATGAACAGATAATTAGAATTTTCAGCAGGTACAACATGTTCCTGGACATGGTCACTGGTCACCCCCTCTTTTTTTACCCTCCTCTTTCCATTACTTTCACATCTGTATCCCGCTCTCACTTTGACTCAGTGTTGGAGGAATTACAGGAAATGAAACTCCCCTTCAAACAAACAGATGTTCACCAGTTCTCCCTGCAGGTAAATAAAGCAGGATATGAGGGTGGCAGGCACTGCATTTTATCAATGTGAGATTCACAGCTTACATGTGATTTTTCTTCACCTTATTAATGATTTAAAGAACTGTTAAGAATCATCTTTGGCTGCATGTGGTAAGTGGGAGATCAGCCCTGGCCTTTCCAGTGGTTGACAGTTGCATCATGGGTGAATGAAATCATGATGTTGTTCTGGAGGGCTCGGCTCCACATCAAGGGTGTCTTAGGGGCCAAATATAGCAGCACAGTTACAAAATATTTTTCTTTATAAAAATATAATTGGCCATAAATATGTCACATCTGCTCTATATTGTGGAATATTAACTGTATTCCAGGGTATTATATTGTGATGAAATGTTGTTTTAGCAATGGAGCTCAATGTTTTTGTTTAGATGTTGTTAGTGGTGGTGCAGATTTTCTTTTTCCTCAAATGTTATACATTAAAACATGCAGTAAAAGTCCTTTTAGTTTGAAGTTTGTTTTTTTTTCTCAATTTATCATCAAATTTCTAGTGCATTCAAATCTGCCCGCCTTTGTCACAAAAACAAAAATCTTCCGCACAGTTATAAATTCTCTTCTTGTTTAGTAATCATATGTAAAACGCATCAGTGTAAAATGATTCCAAAGACACCCTCCAAAGCAGCTCTTCCTCTGAAAATTACAGGTTGGAAGCTTAGTGTCACGCAAATAACTGGTATTATGGTGATGCCAGGGAATAAACAGGAATGTGGGCGGAGGGAGGAGGACGGAAGGAGCGGAAACAGGGATCACTTGACCTCCCTCTTTCTGAGCACTTCCACAAGTGTCCATTCAAAAATGATGTCTTGTTTCGGTCTTCACATTGCAATACGCGTAGGCCTTTTTTACATCAACCGTTGGTGGCGACTTACGTGGTGCTGACTAAATTCCAGGGGGGGGCGCGTCGAGGACAGATGCACCCCTCTACGTCCTCATCATCATCATCCCCACTCTTACTCATTTTTCTACGCTACAGCTGCTACACCAACTCACAATGAGCCTTTCATTGCAGCTATTCACTTACACACAAGCTACAGTAATTGTCCCTGCAAGTCCCGCTTTGATTGTGCATTGCATGGCACAGCATCAACGCAACTCTTTTGTCGCAGCAGATGAATGGTGATCTAATCACTATATGTTCCAGAGAGATATTTGGGAAATTGGAGCAGAAGTAAAAGGTGGGAACTTTCCTGTTCTTCAATTAGAACTAAACAACTAAGTCTCCTGTCATTCGTCCGCTATTGTTCGATGTGCAGATGTCTCTCCAGCTGCAGAGGATTTTTGCTTGTCAAACCTACAGGAGTCAGGGTCAAGGTAGAGAATCGGTGCTTGATTAAAAACCTAGAAAGTTGTAATTACATTTGTATGGCAGATGATGGACACTTTTGGAAATATGTGGACGTTAATGGCATTTTTATTGTTATTTTTTTATTGTACTTTGTTTTTGTCCTTTTGCATTGTCCTTTCTTTAAAGGGTTACCACCGCAAATTGCCATCTCACCCTGTCCCCTGTATCCTCAACTCCAACTACCTTCATGTCCATGTCCAGCTCCATCTCTAGGATAATTTTTCTCCCAATGTATCCACTGTCCCTCCTCTGAATATGTCCAAATCATCTGAATCTGTCTTCTCTATCTTGTCCTCCAAACCTTCCTATCCGTGTTGTCCCTCTAATCACCTCATTCCTGATCCTGTCCGTCCTTGTCTCTCCTAAAGAGAACCTCAGCATCTTTAACTCCTACCTCACCAGTGTCACTAACTCAAAAATCTAAACAGCACAGATGTCAAAGCCATAACATTGGAGACAATATGGGAAATGTAAGCAGTTATATTATCTGCTGACTTTAATTGGTAAATAAACTAGAACTTTTCTGCAGTCTTTCTTCATTATCTGTTGTTATTGCATCAGCTGTCTCTGACAAAGTGTCCGTGTCCAGGTATTTGTGCAAACAAAATTAATCATAAACACAAAAGGAAGCTGACAGGACGGGTTCTCATTTAAAAGTGACTGTCAAATATATATTGAGCTGAGTGGGAGCGTGCAGCAAAGGATCCATGCAGACAGGACGACAGACAGACGGCACCATAGGTGCAGAGATGGGCTGACATATGGTTACAGTACAGTGACGTCTTCTCAGTGTCCTTGAAACATGTTACACTGGCAAATGCAATAATTGTCGATGCACAAATGCAGAACGTGCATCTGTGAGAATTGATGACAATGATTTATTTGCACATCTCACTAGAGTTTCTTTTCTCCACACGCTTCACGTTATATTCCTCTCTGTCTCATCTGTCATGCACTGAGATGTGTTAAAAGACAGTCGACGTTGCAATCTCTCATGTCCTGATGCCACTCGGTGCAATGATTAAGTGCCACTTTTAATGCACGTGCCATTAAAGAGCTGCAAACAAGACAACAGCCACATCTCACAGCTGAGGCTGAGGCTCCTGGTCCTTAAACACTGAAAATCCTGACTGTCACACTGGGATTGATGAATTCTAGGGATCAGAGTGTGATGTAAACAATGGATTGTTTTTCCCTCCTAGAGAAGTAGCTCTCACCCATTCTCACCCAACATGAACCCTGGGAAACCTAAGCTAAGATGCACTTTTAGACTTTGTGCATGTACAATACCTGTAGATGTTTTCAATGTCCCAACAGTTTTAAGTGCATTGTGCGTTATTATAATTGGTGAACAATATTTAACTGACATATATTTTTTTAATTTTACAACTCCATCCATCAGGAGATGCTGGCTTTGCAGAAAAAAAAAAGCCGCAACATCATAGTTATTATAAATTTAATTTATACATGCAATTTGGGCATGTAGGGTGAGCCAAATTAAAAAGTCCAAAGGGCCCCATCTGGCCCCCAGGTCCTACGTTCTAGAATGTTACTTTCTATGAAAGTTAATGTGCAGACTTAAATTTGTGAGTAAATGTTCTTCGTTTTGCTCATGTCTTCTTCTCAGTGCAGACAGAACCCAATGTTTTGGGTTCAATATCATGCCTAGAGACTTAAATCAAAGGAAAACTCAAACTTTTCAGATAAAGGCTTCATATTTGCTCTTTGACTCTGACTATCTTTTGAAAAAAAAAAAACATATATATATATATATATATATTCATGTTGGTAAAACAAAAACAAAAAATGAAGACTTTAAAATCCCTGACTCTTAATTTGAGACTTGAATGAGACCTGAGTCCATGTGATTTCTTGTAGTATATGGTCAGCATTTGATTTTACTCTGGAAAAAGAAAATCAAATCAAATCCAGCTTTGATGCATGCATCCTTATGCCCACTACAATCTGAAGTGTACACCTGCCCTGGTTATGCTGGACCACAATCAACGCTGCTCGTGAAGGCAAACAGCAAGAGCTCATGCCAGAGGGGTAATTGCTTGCAGAGAAGAGTGTCCTTTGATGGGCAGGGAGGAGGGAACTGGTTATCTAGCATTCTGCAAAAAGCAAAACACACAAAGAAAAATACAAGTGAGGAGACAAACAAACAACTTCACTCATGGCTGTAATGAAGCAATAACAAGAAGATGTTTGCAGGGTGAAGACGAAGAAGAGGACTTACTGCAGGAGTTACACTGACGTGGAATTATCAGGGTTTATGTTGGTGTATGGAGGTGATGGCAGCAATACACAAGCTTGGTCTAGGAAACTTCACTCACTTCATAAAGAGGTTATTAGTACAAACAATAACAAATTAGGATTGTCTGGTTGATGGCTGTCAGCCTTCTTCTTCTGCAAAATATGCATATACTTATTTCTTATATATCTATATCTGTGTGCACACAAACATCAACACAATTATAATTGGAAATCAATAAAATATATTGTGATTAGGTTATGATCTAATATAACCCTAAACAGATACGGTTAATTGGCTGAATTGTTGACACAAACCTTTTTATTATAATTTATATAAATTGACTTACAATATTAACTTACACATTTCATATGTATATTATAGCAATATGATAACGTCAGAGGTGGCCTAGTGGTCGAAGAATCTCAACTGGGTTCTTCAGGGTTTCAGGTTTGAAACCATCAACTGCCAGGTTACCACTGAGGTCCACTGAGCATGGTTTTGCTCATGCTCAGTGAGCAAACTGACATCTCCCCGGCCCACTGTTCACTTTAGAGATGGGTTAAATTCAGAGGACACATTTCATTGTGTGCATTTGCATGGATCTCAATGACAGAGAGTTTGTTCACCTTTTCTTGCCTTATAACAAAAGTCTAAATATTTATATCAGGACTACATACTGGACATGACCCACGTTGACCCTTTGCCTTGGAAGCTTCCTCCATATCAAGACAAATTCTTAAACTACATTTTAAGTTGCAGTATCATTTATGCATCTACACAATTTTAACTTCATTTTTAGTTCTTCATCACAAAATCAATTCATCAAAAAAAAGTGTTTCCCCTTGCACCAAACAAGCAAAGTTTGTCTCCGACAGTTAAGTAGTACATGTTCACAGTCCCACTCTCCTTGTGGATTACCACATCTCCGTGTCATCACTTATTTTGAACACTGGGGAAAGTACAAGTGGAGTAAGTGGGTTAAGACAATGGCAAGTTTCAAGGACACACAAAGACATCATTTCCCTTAGAAATTAAACCGGCAAACCTCCAAAGAGACAAGACACAGGGAGAGAAATGTGCTGAAACAGTTGGCTCGAGTCCTGTCTTTAAATACAGTATGTTTCTCTTCCCTGTGCCCTGATAAAGTACCTGCCCCTGGAGACCAGACTGTTATATTTGTTAAAAATAAATTACCAACCTCTGCGTTCTCCTTCCAGTAAAATGTTCTTAAACCAGTTACAAGAATGGGCCTAAGATTGTGCTTCTATAAAGCATGTCAAATTTGTAAATTGCATTTACATGACATAATAATCAAACACCGATAAACAATTGAACGTGTTCTCTGTAAACCCAAAACTTTTAAGATATTCTTATTAACTACAATAAATGACAAATAAATCAGTGTTTCACCGCTTGAAGATGTTTCACCTCTCATCCAAGAGGCTTCTTCAGTTCATTTCTTCTGAATTATATATATTCAATATAATATATGATTAATATAGGATGTATGTTTCAATGTTAGTCTGGATAGTAACTTGAATATGACTAAATATATACATTTATATGTAATTATATATATGTGTGTATATATATATATATATATACACATGTGTATATAAGTTTATATGTATGTATGTATGTATGTATATATATATATGTATATATATATACATATATATACATATATATATATATATATATATATATACATACATACATACAATTTTTAACACCTCCAAAAGTCATTGAGGCCTTCGGAGGTTTTACAAATTGCTTTAAACCTCTAAATATTTAGGAAAAAATAGAACCATATATACACTGTGTTGACAAAAAAATGAAAATCTAATAAGAAAAAAAGAAGGGGGAAACAAAAAGTAAATCTTGTGTTTTGGAGATCATTTTCGGTTCTTACTTCAAAAATGAGCTCATGACATAAAGAATCTTATTGTTGTTGATAGTTTTACCCAACGATACATTACATAACAACAGCAGTTATGAGAGTACTGCAAATGCCAGAGCCTCATGCTTGTCTATGTATAATGCGGTAAAATAAACAGAAACTGTTATTAGACCTCACAGATTTTCTTTGAAAATTGATTAATTTTTGTCCATCAGATGTATTTGTGGGGTCATTGACAATATTATATATAATGTCTAAAGGTTTACACTAGGCTTACTGGGCAGCTCATTGTGCTGCCTCTACATTCAAGTAAAATATAAATAAAAGTAAAAAAAAAACAGTGAAGATTTAATCTGTTAAAGTTTTCAGGAGGGTCTCTTTGTCAGCAGTAATAAATGACATACAGAATTTAGAAAGAAGACAATACACAACATACTGCAGTTTACTGCTGACCAAACCAGAGGTGTCTCTAACATTTGCAGGGAACCTTTTCCTGACTTTTTTCCAGCAGCGTCTAACAAAAAAAGTCCTTTTGCTCTCCTTCCATTCCACTATCACTTGTGTTTCCCTTAATGTTTGTTTTTGTGTGATAAGAAACTGAGTGGCTTTTTTTTTTGTTGTTCTGGTCCTTCATCTGACGGGTCTTTAGTTCATAGAGTCTCTGTAGTCACATGATGATCAATTCTTCAGTAAGACACAGTGGAGGACATTATAGTAGGTCTCAGTCAGGTAGCTAGAAGACACTCTGAGGCTGCCTGTTGATTTTGACCTCACTTTTCTTCGAACAATAATATGGCAATATTTATGTCTCTATTCAGTACACACCACTCACACTTGTGTGCCAAGTTATGTGCAGGTTTCATGGGAAGAAGTTTGTTTGACAAGCAATTACTCCTACACTCGAATAACCTTTAACCTACTTCCTGTAGATAAACTTGTGAAAGATTATCTTTGTCTCTCACCCTTTATCATAACGGTGTTTCTTTGTTTTTCTTCAACAGAGGATTTATATATATACATATATATA
>JAFBJS010003861.1:24206-83122 GCA_016785265.1 Paraplagusia blochii
ACCAAAAAAAACCTTAATGTCCTGTTGCCTACTGGCAACAATTCTTTAGCCTTGACCACAGTTGTGCCAAGGATTTTTTCCTGGCCTAACGAAGGGCCGGGAAAGGGACAGGGACAGGGGAATCTTTGGGGTTACGCCAATATTTAAGTTTAGGTCCATGTGGTGCCAGATTCAGGCTTGATTCTCCCTTCCTCTGGCCTTACTCCTGGATGTGGGGTAGTTAGGGATCGATGGGGGTTCTCTTCAGTTCCAGATTTTTTCTCAGCAGATATGGATCTGTCTCTTATACACATCTTATATATACATATATATATATATATATATATTTGTTGTTATTACCCAGTGAACACAAATGTCTATTATCCATAGATGATTTGAAGAAAATACAAGTGTACATACATTTATTGGGTTTGCAGATGAATAAATTTCTGTCTCCCTCTTTGTGTTGGAAAAACACAAACTTTCAACTTGATTTTAATAAAAAAATACATTTTTTCCTTTGTGGATTTGATCTTGGTTTTTGAGTTCAAACTCAACATGTATTTATTTTCTGCCGCCTACACAACCTCAGCTTAAGAGATACTGTATTTTCTGCAAGTGAACACTTTGTAAACTGGCATTGACCCATGTTTTGAATGTATATTTTTATATTAGCACGCTGTATCTGTGGAGCAGCTGCGGTTTCAATGATCTCCTTAGAAGTTAGTGGTCTTCAGGGTGACACCAGCATCTGCTCTTCTGTATGTCCTCTTTGGAGATTTATAATTGAACATTATACAAAGATACAGGCGGATGTTTTGCCTGCTGGGCTTTGCTGCACAATGCGCCTCCGCCAATGCCCAGTTCATGCAGTTCCAAACTGAGCCTCTTGGGTGAGAGGTGAAACCTTTTCCAAAAAAAACCTTAATGTCCTGTTGCCTACTGGCAACAATTCTTTAGCCTTGACCACAGTTGTGCCAAGGATTTTTTCCTGGCCTAACGAAGGGCCGGGAAAGGGACAGGGACAGGGGAATCTTTGGGGTTACGCCAATATTTAAGTTTAGGTCCATGTGGTGCCAGATTCAGGCTTGATTCTCCCTTCCTCTGGCCTTACTCCTGGATGTGGGGTAGTTAGGGATCGATGGGGGTTCTCTTCAGTTCCAGATTTTTTCTCAGCAGATATGGATCACTCAGCAGTGATTGGCAACCTGTTTGATTGTGATTGGTGCAATTTTGCTTTATTTAGTTTGTTTCTACTTTTATTGTAAAACTGCACAACTTAAAAGTAACTTTCAAATACATACAGTAAACATAAAAAATGTCAGTTCAGTAGTTAAGATATGGAACTTTATTTGGACAAAAAACATAAACAAGATATTTTAGATATTAGCCCTGCAATATAAATTATTGCAAAAAACACATTTTTTTTCTAGCAAACTTTTTGTCTTGTTTGCTATAATTGGTCCTAAGATTGGACGTGGGGACTGGGTTAGGAGCAAATAGATGGAGTGTTTGTATAAACTTAGATAATTGAAC
Source organism: Paraplagusia blochii (assembly GCA_016785265.1). Lineage (NCBI taxonomy): Eukaryota > Metazoa > Chordata > Actinopteri > Pleuronectiformes > Cynoglossidae > Paraplagusia > Paraplagusia blochii. The sequence continues at coordinate 25,722 of JAFBJS010003861.1, forward strand.
TGTTAAAGTCATGGACAAAGGCTATAACGCATTTAGCCTTCTCTAGGCCATCTACTGGGGAAACCTAGGTATTGCAAGAAAAAGCAAAGGTGTAATTACACAAGATAGATAGAACTTTAATAATGCCGCCTCATGTATTGCATGCTTTGCGAGAGTATGTAATGTTTTGTCCTCCCAGGAATCGAACACTTGTCTCCCACATGACATAAGTATGCTTACTACTATAATATCGAAGAGATGACACACTGCAAAATAATTATATATTTTGGACAAGTTTGGTTGGCCAGATTAGCTAAGCTTTTTAGATTCCCAAATTTAAGAAAAGTGCGAGAGGGTAAAAAGTAAAGTAGATGTAAGTGTAATTTCTTATATACTTTTTGTTGAAAGTTTAGTGACTGATTTTCCTTTGAAAGGTTTCAGAAAAGCTGTTCATATAGAACATGACAGGTGATTGTGACGTCTTTTATCAAATCTGCCCGAGGTTTAGAGGGAACATTCACTGCAAAGTGCTGCACACAGTCATTAGTTGGGCATGAAATTACATGCTGATGCATTCGTACCATTAACAATAGATTTACATTTGACAGACATCCTGGTTCTAACGGTATGTTCTAAACCTTTTAGCAAGATTTATTTATGTAACAAAAGCACCAGACGGCCTGAAGATGACAGCAATTACAGCTCAACTTCATTTTATACTTTAGATGTAAAGATGAATTCTACGTGTTTTTATCAGACTTTAAGAGAGAATTCGACTGAATTATGGTGGTGTCACCGACCTTAACTCTCTGAGAAAGAACACAGTTAGAACTCATGAATATACGTGACATGAATTGCATCCCTAAGTTTAGCACCATCTACTGGTAGAGTTACATATTGGACTACATACCCATACATTACTCGACATTGTTTTGATTGGTTTCTTGAAGAAGTCTCACCTCTTCATCCAAGAAGTGACTACCGGGGAGTTCTTGTATTTAACCCCAAAGATACTACATACCTGTAAAGGCAGGTCATTACGGAAAATAAAAACTAGTCACGCGGCAGCATTCGGAGGAGGGATACCCAGAATTCCCTCTCCCTAGACACTTCCTCCAGCTCATCTGGGAGGATCACGAGGCGTTCTCAGACCAGCCGGGCAACATAGTCGCTAGCGTGTCTTGGGTCTACCTCTGGGTCTCCTCCCAGTGTGACATGACCCTAACACCTCCCGTGGGAGGTATTCAGGAGCCATCCGATGTAAATGCCCAAGCCACCTCAACTGACTCCATGTGATGTGAATTAGCAATAGCTCTACACCGAACTCGTCTTGGGTGACAGAGCTCCTCATCTTATCTCTAAGGGAGCGCCCTGCCACCCTATGGAAAAAGCTCATTTTTGCCACTTGTATCCGGGACCGCATTCTTTCGGTCATGACCATAGCAAGTGTAAGAACCTAGATCGAATGGAAAATTTAGCGCTACGCCTTTTGACGTAGCTCTTTCTACACCACAACGGACTAAAACAGCCACCGCAATACTGCGGCGGTTCCCCCGATCGGCCTGTCAGTCTCTCAGACATCTAACGCCTTCACTCTCATTAGTTTTTGTTTTCTACAACAACCGTCCTTTACAGGTATGAAGCCCCCTTGAGGTTAAAATCCTCAAGAATCCTACTGTCTCTAGTTGCTAGATGGGATTAAGGCTATTTTGGGATTGGGACTTTACCCACAACAATAAATTGAATCATGTTATTTACTTTAATTTCTCATGACAACAAAACAAAAAATTGTGTCTTTTGGAAGGGCGGTGGCGGCCTAGTGGTTATGGAACAGGACAAGGGTCTGGAGAGCAAGAGAAAGTTTGAATACACCAACTGTCAAGTTGAGGTCCACTGAGCATGGTACTGTCCCCAGCTTATAGTTTGGGGACATAAGGGTGACATGATACGATAATAGGGTTCAACTCACAGTCTTCCCTGCATAAACATAGGGACACATTTTATTTAAGAAAATAAAACAACCAATAGATCAACAAAATAATAGATTTTATGTTGCCAAAAACACACTCTTTTCACTTTCTTGTGACTTGGTGAAATAACCGGTCTAGGTAACAAATAATTACATGAAAAATTGTATTGGGAAGGGCTTCTATATACAGTCATCCAATTACAAAAAATTGGAAAGAACACGGGTGAAAAAGGCGAAGTGTCAGTTAGGGGGTCTGCTGACCGAACTCCGTTGTGTTGTTCTTCTGTGACTTGTTAATTAAGTGTCTGGATTTCTCACCGTAGCGTCTGCAGAAAGGATCATTAAAGAGGGGGCGGCGTTGAGTCTATCAGACGCCTCTTCGGTAATAGCTGTGTGTTGGTGTGCACGTGCGTAACATAATGTTTAGTGTCAGGCATGGAGGCTGCACTAAGAGGACGAGGTAGTTCTTTTTATGAGATATCGAACTCTCCTCATTTCACAAGTACTCATTAGAGACGGTGCAGACACATGCCATGACTGGGAGGCATGCGAGGAGTCATTTGTAAAAGCCCTAAGGATCTGTGCAAAGTCATTGTCAGTTCATTTGTCTCCACTGCCTCTCGCAGGCTGTTTGGTTGTGTCGTTGGTGTCGAACTTTGTCCGTCGAGTAAATGAACCTCTGAGGCTAACTGCAGACCTCGCGTGTTGCACGACCAGTTCTAGATCAAGCTGCTGTGATCTCAGCCTTCTGAGGAAACAGCCACCTAGTGTTACTTCCTGTACATATCAATCTCTTTCTTTAATGATTGTTATTAAATATCATTATTTTCTATTATTATGTTTCTTCTTTTCGTTTTGGCGTGTATCTTATTTTGGGGTTGCCACAGCGAAAATCAACATATACCATATACCAGTGCTTCCCAATCTTTTTCTGTTACACCCCCCCTAGCAAGAAGAAAACAATTCGCACCACCCCACCCCCCCCCACCTCCCCCCCTCAACCCCTCTCCCCCACCCCACCCCACCACCCACTCTCCGCCGCAACTATAAATACCAGCATTTGTCTATAAAATAGTTCTAGGTACACCTCTACATAGTATCCTTGTTTACAAAAAGAAATCAAAAAGAAAGAGATATAGTTCAACTTACAAGGATGTGCAATTACACTTTATTGTAGTACGGCGGAAAAAAAAAACATGTTCCCCAGGGCCACACGCCCCTCAGCATCGCACCCCCAGGGGGGCCCGCCCCACACTTTGAAAACCCTTGCTCTACAGTAATAGAATAGACACAAACAAGGGTAAACTTTGAGTATTGGAAACTGGAACAGTGGATAAGTAGGTTAGCAGTACATGTGTAGGTCCCTGTCCTCTGTATCTACTCTGACTCCAACTACCTCCATGTCCTCCCTCACTGCATCCATCAATCTCCTCTTTGCCTCCTTCCTGGTAGCTCCATCTCTAGGATCATTCTTCTACCAGTGTATCCACTGTCCCTCCTCTGGACATGTCCAAACCATCTCAATCTGTCTTCTGTAGCTTTTTCTCTAAACCTTCCTGTCTGTGTTGTCCCTCTAATCACCTCATTCCTGATCCTGTCCATCCTTGTCTCTCCTAAAGAGAATCTCAGCATCATTATAATTACCACCATGAGTTGTAAAATGAAAAGAATATATAATCAAGACATTCACAAGGTTATAACTAATGATATGTAGTTGAAATACTTTTTTTTTTTTTTTTCAAACTTTGCTTTGAAAAAAACGCTTCCTCCATTTTCTACCACCGAACCACAAGGGTTTTCTAATCATCCATTATTCTTCTGACACAATGAGCAAACACATTGTACCATTAGAACACTGCAGTGATAGCAGCTGGAAATCGGCCTCTATACACTGGTAGACATGAGACCAAAAAAGAGACTTTTACAGCTAGAATAGTCATTTATTCCTTAAACGATGGAGTATTTCCATGATTTTAAAGTGATCCCAAACATTTGTACCCTGATGTACAGATTTGGAACGATACAGTTCTGCATTTGAAAGGATAGAAAGTGGCAAGGTCTCTGGGCCTACCACCAGTAGGAAGGTTTACAGAGGGGTGATATGGCAGTGTGAATTTGGAAGTTGTGGCTGTGGAGATTGCTGCCCTTGTGATGGACAAGGATGGATGGACGAATGGAGAGGAACAGTTGTGTTCCTTCAGTAACTCCATGTCCATATGCTTCTGGTCCTTCTGACCAGTCCATCTGTTTTTCCAATCAGCTTCAGCTTCCATCCTCCAGAATGATTCAAAGACTCTGAAGGCACCTTCATGATGTGAACAGTTTGGAATGTGACCAGTTGGTAGACCAGCAAACCAAGCCTTGCTTAATGATCAGATGTGAGAGTTGTGAGAAGCTTGATGTCGGCTCATTCTCTAATCTCCTTAGCTTCTCACGAGGTTATTTAACATCCATTTTTCATCTGTCTTTGTGTGGATCCTTTGGATGTCAAACAGCAGGCCTGTGTCCAGGCTTTTGAAGGGACGTTTTAGACGTCTTTGCTCTCTCAAGAACGGAGATCAACACTTTGTTTGAGGACTTGGAAGGTTTTTATTTTCTCTTTGAGAGAGTATTTATTATCGTATGTGGTTTCTTGGACATTTCTTTCAATTATGATACTTGTGCTTGACTGGGGTCAACAAAGTCCGAGTTGAAAAGATCAGTCAGAAGGAAAAATGTAGAAACTAGTTTCCCAGTTTACGTTCAACTAGGTTTAGTTTAGGCCAGTGGTTCTCAAAGTGTGGGGTGGGGGCCCCTGAGGTGGTGCGGTGCGATGCTGAGAGGGGCGCGTGCGACCCTGTGGAACATGCTTTTTTTTCTGCCATACTATAATAAAGTGTAATTGCACATCCACTCCAGTAGTTGGCAGTGGCGCACTCTTTGCCCATTGTGCGCAGCGATAAGTCTTTCTTTTTGTGTTCTTAATGTTAACAAGGAGGTGTACCTACAACTATTTCATAGACAAATCCTATTATTTATAGTTGCGGTGGAGAGTGGGTGGTGGGCTGGGGGCGCGATTTGTTTTCTTCTTGCTAGGGGGCGGTGTAACAGAAAATAATTGAGAAGCACTGGTTTAGACCAACGTAATGGATCGTATCAAGCTGTAGTTGCTGTTTTTTAATGTTCGATCTTTAAATTCTTAACAAATTCAGACTGATACTGATACCTGAGTATTCAATCAAGTCCACTTTATTGTCCACTTTATTTGCTTTTCTTCTTCTGTCCTTCTGACGCAGCAGTCGCTCAAACCAGGGTTTTCTGCTCTATCATTTTCCATCGTTGACCTTGAAAAAATGTTTACATTCAACACACAAAACTCAATCTTAGATTAAAGCGAGAAGAGACCGTATCTTTATGTACTCTGAACGATCCTCCAAAGCCATGTGATACCAGTTATAATAGTGATACAGACTGACTTTCTAAAAATAAGTGAAGAGGTAGAAAAACACCAACTTCTGTGCAGGACGATCTGACAGGCTTTAATGGCCTCACAAAAAGTACAGACCGTGAGGTGGGATTAAAAAAGAGGTTAAAAACAAAGATCTCAGCCGTCCACACAGCTGTCCTCTGATGTCCGACTGTTGTTATAAACTCAACAGACAAATCACTGATATCTGACACAGAGCGCAGGACTACAGACAGTCTGTCCAGCATTAGATGAAAGCTTCCCCTGTGAGGCGGCCAGACTCACCATACTCTGTTGCAGGCGGTCGAAAATTCTGTTCCCAAATATGAAGATGCAATCTGTGCACAGCTTTGTAACGGAGAGTTGTGGACTTTAATTTCAGAGCTGGGATGCTGTGATTTAATGAAACCAAATGATGTCCTGGTCAGTACTTACTAGGACAAGGTTAATCAGGTTAATCAGGATCTACCAGTGGATCCAAAGGACAGTTGGTTTGTCATGAGCGATTAAATAAACAATAAATATATAATTTACAGCATCAACTGTTAGCCATCATTCACAATGATGAACAACCCTCTCCACCAGACTGTAGACAGACAACTGGGTGTCTTCTCCCTCAGGCTGTGCTGAGTCCCTACTTTTCCCATACATCAACACAGCCTGTGTATCAGGGAAGCAAAAGACGGAAACATAAAATTTTGTTCTGTAACAAAAATGCGTATTTTTAAATAACGGTAACCAGTTCATACAATTTTTATTTGGTCTTTAAATCCTGTGTAGCCTCCAATCAAAGTTCTAGGTCTCTTTAAAAGTCTATGGAGGACAGGGCTCTGAACCCGAATATATTCTCCAATCGGTTCAGGACAGAAACATTTCTGGGTTTTGGGTTCCATTGTGAGGGTGATATTCCTGGACCGACTAAAACAAAAAATATCTTTCCTGAATCCTGTTAGGAGACAAATGACTTTGTTTGTGGCCTACATAGGATTTTTAAAGAACTAAATACAACCGGTATTCACAGATTTTTTTTCGCTAAGCATTTCTATTCCATGACAAAAAATTAAAATGTTTCTGGTTTTTATAGTTATTTATTTTTATATGGTTCTTCAAGTATCTTTATATTAGCTCATCTACTCATTTTCATCTCACTATAGTAGAGAGTTGTCGGCCTATACGCATATCTTCAGTATATATCAATAGGATATCAATCAGTTTTTTCATTTTTTGTCTTTTTTTCTATCCTATTACCCTATTACCCCAATGTTTCCCATCTTCACTGAATGCAATGCTGCTGCTGTAGCACTGCGCCACTTTTTGCCACAATCTTTCAGTTGTACGACGATCGGTGACCACCCGACTACCTCACGAGCGATCATGTGAAAATCTAACATCAAAATCTTGCCGATTTGCACACGGTTTCCCCTCCACCCCCGATCGTACAGTGTGAGCAATCCCATCACTCCAGTTCTTGGTGCAACAGAATTAGTTATTTACCTTGAGAAGCGTAGGCCGCACTGATCCCAAAAATTGGGGGGAAACTCATTTTGGGACGAGCTGGTCAGGAGAAGATAGATGGAGTCTTTGTGTTACCTAAAATAGAGGCCTTTTCTACACAATCCAATATTGTTACACAAAAGAAGAAAAGAACAAGTTTCAGGAATTGATGAAAATGACAATTTCAAATAAAGAGGATGCAACGAAAGTCGATTGTTGCCAGAACTAAAAGAAATTACACAATAATTTCTCGAAGAATACCTGTTCGATAGTTGGTAGGTAGATAGATAAAACTTTTCTCAATTTTTTGTCTCTTTTGTAAAACTCCTTGTCATTGTGATTCACACCAAAGCACTCAGCGAAATTTAACCCATTATCAATATGAGCAGTGGGCAGCTGTGAGCGCCCGAAGAGCTGTAAGTGGGGACGATACCGTGCTCAGGGAACCTCAGTGGTAACTTGGCAGTAGGGGGATTTGAACCGGGGTCCAAGTCTGCTTCCTTAACCACTAGGCCACAATCTACCAACTAACCAACCATCCATGGATCTATGCAATCTGTTGGGTTAATCCAGTGCTTCTCAAATATTTTCTCACGCCCCCACTAGCAAGAGGAAAACTTTCACCCCCACCCCCCACCACCCACTCTCTGCCGCAACTATAAATAATAGCATTTGTCTATAAAATAGTTCTAGCTACACCTCTGCATAACATCGTATCCTTGTTAACATAAAGAAAACAAAAAGAAAGATATAGTTCAATTTACAAGGATGTGCAATTACACTTTATTGTAGTATGGCGGGAAAAAAAAAGCATGTTCACCAGGGCCTTAGCATCGCACCGCACCCTCAGGGGGGCCCACCCCACACTTTGAGAAGCACTGGGTTAATGAATGCATTGCAGATGCAATTATATCATTTAGACAGGTAGCATAAGTTAGCGGCCCGGTTCAAACAGGCCTTATCTGGCCCCCAAGCCTTAGTTTGTCGATAATGGCTCTAACCTGTGGGTCTGTAAATTGTTGGACACATTGGATGTAATAAACTACAACAAAAAACAAGGGGAAATGCAAAACTGTAGCTTGGACACAGAACGCTTTTTGCATTCTTGAGTTGAACCATGTTCGAAAACTGGACATTAAGACAAAATCTTAGAATCTCAGATCCTCAGAATTCCACAACAATGTTAAGGTTTCTCTATGTGGTTGTTGTCCTTCAAAACACAATTATGCTGCTGCGACAGGGAGTTTAGACAAGGGAGGAATAACTCTCCAGAGAAAAGATTGAGAAGTGTTGAATAAGAGACCTTAGTAGTCCTTTTGGCCTGAACAAATGCACCGCATTCATCAGCCTGTCTCATGTTGTTGTCTGATCATCACTTTTATCCTGGAAGTAGCTGTCACCCTCCAAAATTCATTTACACGTATCTGCTGTTTACCCCTAATGTTTTGACACTTAAATCTCCTCCATTGCGGCAATGAGTTGCCGTTGACGCTTTTACGACAAAAAAATTGGCTTCTGCAAACACCACGCGTTTTTTTCACATCCGCTCTGATTACAACGGGACATAAATACTGTGTCGTTAGTCAAAGTGATGTTCAGCCGAGGGAGCAAAAAAAAAAAAAACACTGATAAGCCAACTTACCACAGAGCTAATACAGTACATGTTGTTAAAATTCACATTTTCATGTCTTTAAAAGCAAAGTGGAAACACCAGAGATGATGGATTACACTTTTTTACGCTACAAGATGGAGAATTAATTCTTTACTTTATCAACAAGCCTCAACCGGGACTCTCCGTCATTGTTGAGTCCTAGCAGGAGGACGGTGCAGCTTGCAATTATCTCGTCCACATCCAGCGTAGAGTGAATACTTTAATGAACTGCATAGATAAGCGTTGCGTCAGGTGTAGAGATCTAACTTTCTCATTGTAATTGGACCTGATGATGAATGGCACTGTGGCTCCCTCTGTGGCAGCACAGTTTCATCATGGGCCTCTGGCTCTTGCTGGCTATTATTTGCATCCCATGAGGATACATTGTGTCAGAGGCTCCGTTGGCCCCGTGCACAGGAGTAGAGGAGGTCTTCATCTATTTATCACGGGATCTGCGTGACCACCCAGCCAGGCTGATGTTTCAGATCGTTCTTGGCTCCCTGCAGCACCACCTTGAGGGGAAGGAGTAGGAGCAGATGTAACGTGTGGCTCTGCAGATGTCTGACTGTGTTGGGGTCGAACAACTCTTCAGACCAGACCACAGATGGTGAAGACGTTACATTTATCTTTATCGGGCAAAGAGCTGGACGGACCGGTTAAATTCTTCGTTCTATTTTCACGGACTGGTCGTTAAGTTGTGGCAGATAAATACCCCTTAATAAAATTACATTTGTTCTGAAATATTTTCCTACCTATAAAATTTTCCTACCTGAAACTGTGCATGGGCACAACAAGGATTTCTCATGTGCACTCAGCCTATAATTTTCTGCCACCGGACTAGTATAAAATGGCTTGTATCAATGACGACTGTATCATTTTGAGTTTATTGTTGTTGTCTTCACTGAGAAAATATTTCCTAATCAAATATAGTTTCATTATTGATGATGGAATCCTAGCCATTCTACTGGTCAGTTCTTTTGTTGATATGGGTATGGATCAAGTGGAAGTAATAGACAGAAAGGTTTTTCACCTTTTATGGGACTGAATGTCTCATACCATTTTCAAGGACCGTGGTGGCAGAAAAATACCCTTTAATAAAATTAAATTTCCAGTGTTCTGAAATATTTTCCTACCTATAAAATCTTCCTACCCCAAAGATTTCTCAAGTGCACACAGCCTATAAGTTTCTGCCACCAGACCGGTATACAAGGTTAGAATCTTGTATTAATGACTCTGCATAATTTTGAGTTTATTGTTGTCTTATCTGAGAAAATATTTCCTATTTATCAAATATAGTTGCATTATTGATGATGGAATCCTAGCCATTCTATTGTTAAGTAATAGCCAGATGGGGCCAAAAGGAAACATTATTTCTCTGCGACCAGACTGGCCCAGTGGTTGGGGACCATTGTTTTAGAACACACCTGGGCAAACTAAAGCCAGGGGATAGAATGAGACTTTTTAATCCAGCCTGCTTAACTTGTCAAAATTATACTGTTAATTTAAATTATAATTAGCCTTCTGCCTTTTCCCTGGAAATCTTGCTATCTATTTCCCAAAGAGAATGTCTAGGAAAGGCTAAACGCATTTGGGCTTTTAAGCCTTTATTCAATATGATAATGTATCCTAGTTAACAGAAATACTCAATATTACCCATCACACAATTTTTAGTGCCACCTGTGGCCCATGAGACAAAGTAATTGCCCAGAGGAAATACTATTCTTGTTCACCTTGGTGTTCAGGAAAAATATATCAATACCTTGTTTGAGGGAGTAGTAGTTTTAAGGAAAAGTTTCATCAAGGTGATTTTGAGGTAACACACGGTGTAGCTGTGTGATACTCAGCCGTCTTTCACACAAATTTCATCATTCAAGCAAAATCAGCTCAAGTCGAGCTAGTGTTAAAATTGGCATGAGAGGAGCAACTGATACTATCACTATTGAGCTGTTTGAACGCAAAATACCTGGTTAATGAAGAATCGCACTAGTTTCGTCAAGTTAAAAATTGACCACTGTACCACGGTTGAGGCTTTTGTACGATTTAAAGCAGTTACACATCGATCAATACCATTCCGTCAACAAGAAGAAACTTCAGTAGTGTAGTGGCCAGTGACCAGTCATAGAGACCAGCAGTTAAATAACAAACCAAATATCACATTGTTAGTGATGTCTATTTTTCCATGCTCAGAATACCTTTACAAATATAATGCAACATGATCCCGCCCTAATAAGTTGTATCCTTTTTCTCATTGCACACTAAGGCGACTGAGGGAGTGTCAGATTAGGTTAAGCATTTTAACAATTTTACCAACTTGTGGTTAACCCTGGTTATAAAATTGTATTTTCAAGCTAGCCACATGTGAAGATATGTTGCAGATCAGGACCTTTCATTATAGATCATGTGATTTAAAGCAGTGTTTCCCAACCTTTATCTGAAACAACAAACCACCAAACACGAATTTCCCAAATCATACATTTTAATAAATAAAAAAAAAAAAATTTGTTTAATATCGCTAAAAAAAAATAAAAATCTACTCCTATTCAATTGAAGACAACACTGATATAGTGGCAGGAATTAAAGAAAGAGTTTTTTTTAAGTTTTAATAACCATATGATGCAGAATGGGATGAATTTTGAGATTGACAGAAAAAGAAAATATTTTTACAGTGTATAAATAATAATGTTTTTGAAAAATTAAGTTACATTAAATCATTTTCTGAGCCACAATGAATTATTTCTCACAGCACTGTTGTTGGGAACCATTGATATGAGGTATACAGCAATGATTTCTTTTCACTTTTAATTCTTTATGTCTATCTGGAATTTTTCTCTTTTTTCAGTTTTGTCAACACTGACCACCTAAGAAACAATAAAGATTTTCTGTTTTTAATTCAAGGGGCTTTGGTTCTTATTACACTACATAGCTGTTGTGTGTTAGTCTCTGGTGAAACATCTTCACACCTCTCTGCTGCTGCAGCTGCTGCTCTTCATCAGTCTCGCATTGCGATAAGTCTTTCATTTGAAGTTGATTACACAGACTGCATAGACCAAAAGACCAAATCTGGCGTTTTAAGTGAGATCTCCATGGCAACTTGCCAGGGAACAGGAACATGTGAGGTGCTTGGTGTACTTTGCCTTGAGTAGCTGTTCAGATCCAAACGATTTCTCTCCGGAGGCTCGCTCAGCCAAAAACCAGACCCGACCAACGGTTTCATGCTTTCACAATTTGGGTGAATGATTTACTCTATCAAAATATAAATATTTTTACTTCATTTTGTATCAGTTTCGCCGAATAAAAGTCTTTAGTTGGCTTTTCAACCTGAAAGTGAGATCAGTGGAAGTGGTGACGCTAAAACGCTTGACTTCTGTCCGTTCATTTAGTCTGATGGAGACCGCAAAAAAAAAAAAAACTTTGCTCCGTACAGTACAGCCACTGATTTCTCAACCAGACAAATTGATTTTTGAGAGATGGCATCTCCTTCACAGCACGGTTAATGAAATCTTCACTCACTGACACCGCCATCACCAACATAATGGAGCTCCGCTTATCAATAAGTGAATGCGCCGTAGCCGTGGAAATGAATCTCCTGTGCTTAAAGTGCTTGATGAGCTGAGGGAGTAAATCACAGCTTGTGTGCTTCTCTGACCTTGTGTGTATTTGTGTGTTCTTGAAGCTGGGAAGTTCTGCGATTCCTCTTGTCCAACCTGCGCTGGTGGATGGAGGAGTACCGATTTGACGGCTTCAGGTTCGACGGCATCACCTCCATGCTGTATCATCACCATGGAATTGGTAAGAATCCCACGACGAACCGTGGTCCCACTCACCTTGAAGGTTCTGATGGTGACGTTTAACCAGATCCATTTCATCCATTAGTGTTGATCCATTAATACAGCTTTTATCCAAACCTCACTGGGCTCAAAGTGTTGGCTTTTATAATGACTTTGATCAGAGAAATGAGTGCCTTACAGTACTGATGACATAACAGAGTTACCGCACCATCAACCCCAAACTTAGCCTGAAAGTTAGTTTACTTACATACTTACTGTATTATTCTGCTTCAGGGGTAAACAGAGTGGTGCAACTGTGGCCTCTATGGACTACCTAAGGTGTCCACAGGGTATGTTCTAAAAACTAGTCCACAAGTTGTTGTTTATGCTACTGTGCTGCCTGATTTAGTTACTCCCTCAAAGGTATTCAAATAGACATTGGAAAGAAGAGAGTCTACTTTTGTATTCCCCAGGACTATATGTTTTTACAGTGTTTAGGAGACAAATGTCTCTTGGTACTACCAAGTTCCCTTGGAGTAGCTCTCAGTTTTTTTAAAAACTGGTGATCCCTGCTCTACTTTCATGACATAAGGACGTTTTGGCCCAGAAAAATGTCTCTGTCATTGGTGTAGACCGTTAGGCTCCACCTACTGGGGCAGTTGGTAATGGTTAAGAAAGCAGACTTGGGTTTGCAAGGCGCGATTCGAATCCCCCTACCGCCAAGTTACCGCTGATGTGCCCTAAGCATGGTCCCCACACAGTGCTCCCCGGACACCAGGTTATGTCAGGTTATGCCGTATGGCGCCTTCAAGTGGGCTTACCAACCATAGGAAGGTTCATGAGGTGCTGGTACTTTCACCACTTTGGAAGTCGGACCATTCCTCCTGACTCATCCAGTCGGAACATCATAGTTTTTGCTGATAGTGTTCAATATCACCAATCATGTTACAAGTGTGTTTTTGGCACATTTTTTAGTGCATGGCACTTTTTCTGACAAACTCTCACCAATGTCATTGCTCCTGCATCCACTCACTATGAGAACAGTTAATGCCCAAACACTGGGCTTAGGACCCTCACCGGTACGTGGGTGAATTGGTGCCGAGCCACAGAGAAATAATTGTTCCTTTTGGCCCCATCTGTCTACAACTTCCAGATTCCATCATCAATAATGCAACTATATTTGATTAGGGAATATTTTCTCAGTGACGACAACAACAATAAACTCAAAATGAGCCATTGACACAAGATTCTATCTTTTTATACCGGTCTGGTAGCAGAAAATTATAGGCACTTGAGAAATCCTTGTTGAGTGCATGCGGTTAATTTGGGTTGGAAGATTTTATAGGTAGTAAAATATTTCAGACTGGAACACTTCTCTATCTGCCACAACTTAATGATCTGTCCGTGAAAAAAAGTACCAGCAGACATTTAACTGGTCCATGACGCAAAAAAAAAGGTTGGGGAACACAACAAAATGCCTAAACTGTCTGAAAATACCAAGTCTGTTCTTTTTCCTCTGATAATTGACACAGAACATAAAAAGTTGTATTTCTTTTTACCAGGAGCAAGAGACAAAAAATGAAGCCAAACTGAAGTAGAACACAAATCAAACTTTGCTGCAGGGCTTAAGAAGTTTAGCTGAGAAATGTACGAGGCTTGTTGACGGCGTGGGTGTTTAATCCTCAGGCACGGCCTTCTCCGGGGACTACAGCGAGTACTTTGGCCTTCAGGTGGATGAAGACTCCTTGGTTTACCTGATGCTGGCAAATCACATTCTTCACACCCTTTATCCTGATTGCATCACTGTTGCAGAGGTGAAAAACAAATACAGCGGCTCATATTTTATAACCTTCTTCTCACTAAGCACCAGACATCGACGGGCGATACAAGAAGTTTGATTTTAATACGATTTTGGCCTTTTTTTAACAATATATATGTCGTTTTTTTTCTATTATTCACATTGTAAATAGTGACCATGTAACTGTATTAACATTTTTATAGTTTTTTGCTACATTATATACATATCATATATATATACTGTATATACATACATATATATCATACATACATACATACACGTACACCTGTCCAACTGCTCGTTAACATTTAATTTTAATCAGCCAAGCACAAGGCCACAGTATATATGATGCAACCAAATATGTTTGATGTCCTTTAAGGACCAATATCGCCACTGGTCTTCAAATCAAATGGTTTTAATACCTTCTTAGTTTATTTATTGATTATTTAGTATCAATACTTTATAAGAATCATCAATACTCAGTGATGTGATTATCACATTTGTTCACCTTTATAGTTGGGCAGTAGCAGAAGGGGTGAAAAGTGGTACTTGACTCTTTCTCTCCCTGTGATACAGGAGTGAATTTGTCCTTTTAATGGGACCGGTACTGATCTGATCTGAAATATCTGAAACAGAGTGTCTTCTGTGCAGGACGTGTCAGGGATGCCTGCTCTCTGCAGAGCAGTGCAGGAGGGAGGACTGGGTTTTGACTACCGACTGGCCATGGCCATTCCTGACAAGTGGATCCAGGTACGTTTATTCCAGTCTCCTTTTCTTAATATGTTTTTCATATAAATCTACAGATATGAGTTACAGAATGATCAACTTTCAGTGACTCTGTCCGGCATGGGCAAACTATGGCCCGGGGGCCAGATTCAGCCCGCTTGGCTTGTTAATCCGGTCTACCAAACTTGTCTAATTTGTATTAAATTATGGTTTTACGTTGACCTTTTTCCTACAATGCTTGTATTTCCCCAATAGATTGTATAGAAAAGGCTCAGTTAATACAAAGTCCATCTATGTCCTCCTGACCTGGCCTATGTGGCCCTAATTTTTAGAACCATTCTGGCCCATAAGTTAGAGGTTTTTCCCCAGGTTTTGTGCATGGAAACAAAGTATAAAAACCTTGATGTTCTGTTATTCATAAGTAGTTATTAGGTATGTACCCCATATAATTGGACCATATAAGCGTAACTACATGATATCAGTGACATTGGTATTGTTTTTTTTTTCTCTGATTGTAACAAATTTGGTGGAATCTCACGTTTCACAGTTCTGTGACGTACCACAATTTGGGGGCAAACAGTATCGCCTGTGGTCGATATTGGAAAATTAAGTGTTTGGACAAGATTAAAATCGGGAAGGTTTATATCTGACACCCTTGTAATTGTATCATAACTGTACAAGCCCGATCTGGACATTTTACCAGATTGTATGTGGACCACACCTTGCTGGCCTTAATCCCAGCCTGGAAGACAAGGACTGGATTAGAAAGTTTTTCTCCCCTTTGAAAAACCATAGGCTCTGGTAGTTTGTATCTGGAAGGTCCAGATCATCTGGATCATAAGGTGGGAGATGAAATGGTTGGAGAACAAAGATCTATTGTCTGACTGTGTGAGTTTCGGGCAAACTGTGAGGCTGTCGATATGAGGCAGTAACTACATTACTAGACATTTTTGGAATCTGAAGGCTTACACATAAGAGGAAACATCGATAATATGTTTTTTTTTTAGCCTTCTAGCTGTGAACAAAGAGAAACTGATGGTAATTCCCACCCGGGTGGACCTGGTGAGGATGTAAAAGTTTCATTTTTTGGCTTTAACTTAACGCAGCACCAAGTTTGAAATGCGGTCTTGCCCGAAACTGTGGCAGGGGTGAGGCAAACGATACGCCGCCTCAGAAGAGAGACGCGAACAACAACTTATTCTTATCCAACGCTCCACATTGTCAGGGGAAATATGGAGAGTAATTTCAGCCGTAATGATTTAACAAGGAAAATGACCAAATGATTTCTTAAGTCAAGTTTCATATTAAACTGAAAGAATTTCAATGAATAAATTTCATTGGATGGCAGCCGAGCATGACGGTGTTAAAAGGCATAGCCTGGACACTCACTGAGGCGTGAGTTCACTCGCTGGATTTCTGTTCCGTTTTTTTTTTTTTCAGGCCTGACCGAACCGTAGAGAGATTTATTTAATTTTTAATTATGCTTAAGGTTGAAATAGAATATGAAAATAAGAGAAGAATTAATTTCTCGTTTTTTCTTTTATTGTTGAACTTTTCTGTTGTTTGCACGGTCAGCTTATTTAAGCTAAATCCTTTTTTATACGTTATTTTCTGTAGTTTGCTCTAATGCTCCACTGTATATTCACAATATATTGAATGAAGACTATCTGCCTCGTAAGTGCATTTTCCAGCCATAGGTATTCAATTTTCAGGCATAAAATTTGCAGGAGCTTCTGTTAATATGCTGGAGACTTCTTGTCATTGTCTAAATGTACTTTTATTTTCTTTTATTTATATTTTGTAAAGGTTAGTCACTCTTTAATTAAGGCAAACTCTTTAATTGTGGCTAAAAGACCTGGCCAGAAATCAGTTAAGCGTCAAATGATGCGTTTAAACATACTTGGTCCGTTCTTTCTTTATATTTATGCTAACCTTTAAAAAACATAACTTTGAAAAATTACCAGAAGTTATTGAAGACAAGATAATTGGAGACACTTGAGATCAGATTGGACAAAGAAATTTGTCCCTTCATCTTCTTATCCATTGCCAGGTTGCAAGACCAGCAGTCTCCACGATGACCACCCAAATCACTCTATACCATATTGTTAGCCTTCTTGTGGGTGGTTAGCCCACTGGAAATTTTGTGGGTTGTGAAAATGCTAAAAAACAGAAAAAGTAAATAAATAAACTTAAATAAAAAAGGTTGATGTGAAAAGAAAAAAAGAGATGATGAAAAAGTTCGTACACTTTCCACTGGTGTTTTTCCTTTTGGTTCGGATCATTAGCATCATTAGTATTTTGTCTCTTTGCGAACTTTGTTAAGGAAAGTCTCACTAGATATTCACCCCATGAATATTTTTAATCATTACATTGGAGTATATGTTTTCTATTTTAATGCCATAAACTGAGACTTTGTTATTTTTATATGTATCTTTAAAAAGAGTCTTAACACGAAGTGAAGCGATGATGAAGAAACACTGTAAACACAAACAAACATGAAACATTTAAAAATAAACATCAAACAAACTACAGCTATTGGATTCTAATTATTTAGCAAATAAATCGCATAAATATGTATTATATTATATTAGCAAGGCTGTTGTAGGAGAGGGCAATTGAGTTGAGTGTAAATAAGTTCCGGAAATGTTTACCTCTTTATTTTACATTTTTCAAACTGACCCTCATATGGAATCGCTTGCTCCTCTATTACATTTAAATGGCCTAAAAAATGTTTGAGGACATTATAAATCTGCCTGTCTGTGCTACTCGAGCAAATATTTAAAGAATCGTATAAAATTGCGATATTTCCAATTTTAAATTCTTTGTTGTTGGACTCTTATTATGGAAAGAAAGGAAACTCCTTGTCATTTTGATCCACACCACTGTGCACAACAAAATGTAGTTCCTTAATTGCTAGGCCACCTAGTGGTTAAGGACCCAGTTTAGCTCCTGAGGGTTAAATTCCTTCCAAATTATTGCAAAGTTGTATTGCAAAAGTACAAAGGTCTTTCTGAAAACATGTATTAGATACAAACATTTTTAATTCCCCTCAGTAATTACCTTCTCCATCCAATCAATATCTCCAGCTGTAATTTAATAACATAACATTTCTTCCCTCTCCTTCTTATTCTATCCCCGTGCAGCCAGAACAGAGGTCAGTGAAGTGGTCCGTTCACGTTGCCATGGTGTTATCAGGTCTGTGCGGTACAATGGGACCTGGTCATCATGTGCTTTACAGAAAATGTGAAGAGGAGAAGGATTTTGAAGTCTATCCTAGATTTTACAGGGAGTCAGTAAAAGAGACTAGAACTGGAGCAGTGTGAGTCTGTTTTAACTGTCTTATGGGAACAGGAGCCGATGAAGCTGACGGCTCAACTCCCACTCTGAATTTCATACCTATTTCATGCTGCCTTCTCTTACTGTTGTTTTACCACTCTCTGCACTAGAGACATTGGTAGAATTCATTACCGATACCTGCACATACATGAGTAAAATTGATTATTATTGTCATTATGTGATACATATACATAGATACATATATAAAATATATATTTTAATATATAAAATATATGTATTATATGTATGTTTATACATATACATGTGGATAAATGTATATACTAATATATGTGTATATACATTTGTGTGTATATGTATATGCAAATGCATGTATCCAATGAATAGATATATACATATATAAATATAAATACTTAATTTATACAATATACATAGTAGTAGTAGTAACATTATTAGAATATGTTTTAATATATTTATATACATATATAATTATATGTATTAACATGTTATATGTATATTTGTCTGTCATGATGGTTTAAAAATAGTTGTAGTTATTTTAATATATCGATATATACAGTAAATATATATAATATATATACATTCAGTATATGGTAAATCATTATACTAGTGCGTGTACTATTTGTATATACTGGTATATCTGTATCTTTATACTAAATAACTATATATTCAATATATATGAGCATAGATTTCTGCTCATATATCTTTATGTTAAACAAAATATATAGTTTTTTCTTGTCGCAATCTGAAAATAGTTCTGCTAAGTCCACATTTTACAGTTGATTAATATTATGGAGTCAAAAATAGCTGAGCTCATTTTTCCTGGATTCATCCAACGACCGCTTCACATTCGGCTTCAAACTGCCCCAATGCACTGTTCCAGGCCAACAAGACGACATCATACACAGAAACCAGAGATAAAATCCGCTGGTTCCTTAACTGGTACCTATCTGGACCCTGACCACGCCTAGAAATTACATCCATAGGGATAATGAACAGAACCAGTGACAATAAACGGCCTTGCTGTCACCCATGTGCACTGGGAACAGGTCCGACTTACTTACTATCAATGCTATCCATGGTCCTGCTCCGTTTGTACAAGTACTGAACCTAGGACCGCCCCTAACCCTATACTCATGGACCAATCCCCACGGGATGAGCCTTCTCTAAAGTCCACAAATCCTACCTATCTATCTATCTATCTATCTATCTATCTATCTATCTATCTATCTATCTATCTATCTATCTATCTATCTATCTATCTATCTATCTATCTATCTATCTATCTAATTTTATATCCGTGGTGCAATGACCCAGAGGAAATGTCTCCGTCTTTGCTGTGGAACTCACATCATCTCCTGAGTCAGATCAAATCCAGGTTTGGACAGTTGGTGCCCTGTCTCTTATACACATCTAGATGTGTATAAGAGACAGGACACGCAGTTTCTTCCTTCAAAGTCTGGAGGCAGATGACTCCGAAATGTCAAGTGCAAGAAAGTGTTGGCAGCAAACGTTCGCCATTTTCGCACCATTCACTTGACTATGCCTGGGTGTATGTGGTGAAGTGCTCTTGGGTCTGAGCTTTGTTTCGGAGAGAATCAATTAGGGAGGGATTTGAATAGTCTGAAGTGGAGCCTCCAGTCAGGTGAGTGTTCCTGGAAAGGAAAAAAAAAGGGTCAAGGATGAAAGACATGGAGGAAGATGGACACAGATTTTAATGGCGGAAAGATGAAGTGAGAGACAAAGAGCTTTGAGCGTATTTATACTTTCCACATGTATGCATGAATAAATCTTTTGTGATTCCTTGAGGATGGCCTCATGCTGCCTTGCTTCAGCAGCATGACAGATTGATGCGACTCATTTACTGGCTGCGGACGACTAACAGGCTGTGAAGAATTAAGATATCCTAATGAGGGACCCCTGATAAGGTGCACACGGCCCAAGTTGGTAGGATTTGATCTGGTTATGACCATAAAATGCTGTCACTCCTAATGGATAATATTGCAAAAGCCTTCTAATTTAACACGTACCCTTCCCTCAAGCTACAATAAATTGAGATGTAATTGAAACAATTAGAGACGGAGGAGGAGGTGGTGGAGGCACGGCGTTCGGGGCACGTCTGGGAGACAGTGATGCGGAGTATTTTTTTGGCAACTCTTTTTTTCTTTAACCTCGGAGTCAGAAACCTCATTTTTATATTATTTTTTTTTAAAATAGTCGCAAAACTTAAGGGAGATAAAAAACATTTATCTTCCTGTGCTTTGTTCTGTTTGTCAAACAAAGACAATCATAAATGAAGACTGAAGTGATGGACATGTTCTTGATTGTACCAGCAGTATTTTGGACTAATCTCACTCTGCTTCTGATGCCCATTGATCTGCGAAGGTTAGGGTTAGAACTGGAACTGAGAAAGCGCGGGTTCTTACAGATTTCTATGGTATTATTTTGGGACTTCCATAATTGGAGTATCAGGCTAGCAGAAATTAGTAGTGAGTAGAAACGCTATTAGATGTGCCGTTTGGAGAATTGTGCCACTTCTGCGGACACCAGATGGACGGAGAAACGAAGACTTTCTTCTGCATCCAAATGAGACCCAAACAAACTCCCACTTTCGAAAAAAAAGATTCCGCACCAAGATTTTGGCTTAGTTATAAATTCTACTGCAGCATTGCTCAATGACAAAGAACATCTGGAACACTGGCGACGTCCCCAGAAAAGTTTCCTAATGTTGACTGTTTAGTACTGACAATTTTATGTCCAGATGTCCCAAAGAAATGTTTGGAGGAAACTTTTTTTGAATAATTTGCTTCTGGTCTTTCTCTGGAGTTTCTCAAGAATTCGGGCCGATCTGTATTTTAAGATTATATGTTCTTCTTATTTTGTGTTAAGCTTCCATTTTCAAGAAGAAAAATAACGTGATGGATTTGCTGCACAAAAACAAGAACAAAAAAATTTTATATCCGTGGTGCAATGACCCAGAGGTAATGTCGCCGTCATTGGTGTGGAACTCACATGATCTCCTGGGTCAGATCAAATTCAGGTTTGGACAGTTGGTGCCTTCCAATGGGCTAAGGATCTGCAAGAAGGTGCATAGGTTGATGGTACAAAAGAGTGTGATTTGGGTGCTTCTTGTGGAGACAAATACAGAGCAGATTAATGAATTTACTAAGCTTTGGCCCAGAGGCAATGTCTCCGTCTTTTTGTGAAACTCCAGGGTTCACCTCCTGGGCAGGATTGAAGCTCATTTGGCTTCCAGTGGGCTCACCACCTGCAGGAAAGTTTGGTGCCGTGCACTCTGATTTGGGTGGCAGTTGTGGAGAGTTCTGATCCTGCGACCCAGTAACGTAGGTGAAAATGGATGGATTTAATGTGGTATCAATATCATTAATACTATTGTTACGTGGTGACAAGTGAAATCTTTCATGCTCTGTGATTTTTCTGACTATATATATATATATATAAATATATATATATATATGCATATATAATATATATGGTGTATGGTATATATATATGGTTAGTACAACTGCATTATATTTATAATATATAATACAACTATATATGTAATACAACTGTATTATATATATAACTTATAGTCTCCATGACTGCCACCCAAATTACACTGCCCCATACTGTGAGCCTTCCTGTGGGTGGTGAGCCTTATGTGGGTCATCATGGTGCTTTGCTCAGAGCATCTCAGTGTCGACCTCACAGCTGGTGGATTCGAACCATAATCCTCGTGGAACCATGTATGCTTCCCTAACCGCTAGACCACCCCTGCCGCGAGTTACGAGGTTGTAAATCTCTAAAGCTATTAATTCAATTCAACCTGAAATCACAGAACAGGAGAATTACATGAGGATTTAAAAAAAAAACTTCCGTCTTTTTAAAGTTGTCTCACCGTATAGCGCCTCACCATGGTCAGACGGATGAGTCTGTGTCCAGTAGTAGCACGTCAGTAGCAGTTTGATGACCTCACTGCTACATAATGTTTTATATAGTTTTATATTCGCTCTGCCTAATTAATCCAGGCACATTGGTTGGCTCCTGACAGCAGGCTTGTAAAGAGAGATTTGTGCACTCCTCATTATCATTGATGAAGTGGACTGTCAGGGGCGGCAGGAAGCTCGGCTGGTCCGGGGTTGATGCGGGTGAGCTGGTGGTAGGGAAGTCGTCAACCCAGTCACTCCTGTCTCCGCTCCGACAGTCACGCTTGTGGATTAATTGCTCCCAGACCACTTTTGCGGTCGACTAGAATTGTAATGATTTATAAGGAAGTGTAAAGTGTCTGATTGTAGGGGGACGTGAGGGTCGTCTGCCTGGTCTTCTGTGAGTCTTGGTTTTTCTTTATGCCTCTAATGATGTCTGCTTCATGATCCTGGGGTAGGATGTCTGGGCTCCCACTCATCTCACCTCCCTGAACTGAATAGCTGTGTCTTTAACATTAAATATCTGCACATGAAACAACTAGGTTAGTGCAACTGTATTGTTGTCCCTTAGATGGATGGATGGATGGATGGATGGATAGGTAGATGGGTGGATGTGTGGGTGGGTAGGTAGATAGATAGGTAGACAGATTGGTAGGTAGGTAAATAGTTAGTTAGATAGGTAGAAAGGTAGATGGATTGATGGATGGATAGGTAGATGGATGTGTGGGTGGGTAGGTAGGTAGGTAGATAGATAGGTGAATGGATGGATAGGTGGATAAATAGGTAGATGGGTAGATAGATAGATGGATAGGGGACTGGATGGATAGAGGGTTAGGTGTGTAGGGAGGTACAGAGATAGATGGATACGTAGATGGATAGAAAGATGGATAGAACTTTATTAATCCCTCTGGATTGTCCCTCGGAAAATTAAGGTTCCAGCACCAGTACAGCACCGAACAAAAGATAAATACAATGCTATACAGCAGGGGTTTTCAAAGTGTGGGGCGGGCCCCAAAGGGGGGGTGCGATGCGATGCTGAGGGGGGCACGTGTGACCCTGGGAACATGCTTTTTTTCCCTCCGTACTACAATAAAGTGTAATTGCACATCCATGTAAGTTGAACTATATCTCTTTTTCTTGTTTCTTTATGTTAACAAGGATACAATGTTATGCAGAGGTGTAGCTAGAACTATTTTATAGGCAAATGCTGTTATTTATAGTTGGGTGGAGAGTGGGTGGTGGGGTGACGCGAATTGTTTCTTCTTGCTAGGGGGGGCGTAACAGAAAAAGATTGGGAAGCACTGCTATACAGTAATGGAATAGACACAAACATTGGTAAACTTTGAGTATTGGGAACTGGATAAGTGGATCAGTAGGTTAGCAGTACATATGTAGGTCCGCAGATCAGAATTTGGGAACCCGTTACTTAAATTTGTATCTGTTTTTTATATTTTGTGTTTTATTCTGAAACAATCTAACTTAATTAATGCAAAATCTGTTTAAAACCTTTATTTATGACTGTGTTTTTGCAACTAACTCATACTTCATCATACGTCATTACTTTTTTTGTTGTTGTACCAAGATGGATCAGATGCGAATTATAATAATATATTTGCCAAACAAGTACAGGATGTTTAAGACTTTAACTAAAATGAGTATAAAAAGTATAATGTAGGCAACTATGTCAGTAGTCAATAGGCTCATATGTGAAGTTAAATGCATCAATTTCATCATTAAAATGTCTGGAGAACCTGAGATGATTCACGGAGCTCACAGGTGGTTTGAAGGTCAGAGGGAGCGTTTGTTTCGTGTACGTAGATGACGCTGCTTTATTCATCCCATCAAAGTGACGCCGTCGATGACTGAAACGGCCACACAAGCCTAAGGTGAAGGCGGTGATTGTGAACAGATGGTGATATATGGAGTCGGGGAAACCTCTATTTACTTTGACTGCTCGGTTCATCGCAGTCGTATTGATCGCCTCAATTTACTCTCTTTTGCTCAGAGGATTATGGCTCTGTAGGGTTATATAAAGGTTTCCTGACGTGCCAGTCAACTGTCACAGCCAATTCCACCCTGCAGACTTCAGCCTGTCACATTAGACTTTCTCCACCTCAGCCGCCGATCACATCCTCACACTCTCACACCTACACTTACACCTTATGTCCCTTAAGTCTTCGCCAAAGCTTCTTGGAGGGCAAAGGCTCTTTTTTTTATATTTAGGAATGTTATTGATTTCTCGGCTTTCTTGCTTCTCTTGTTGTTTATTAAATCACCTCTGCGCCCACTCCGGCACACTAGGTTATCTTTACTCTGCCCTCCGCTATTATTTGCTTGTATGACTCTGAGTTATTGGAGCCAGTCGGTGCAGCAGTATGGCAGCAGAGTGTGGGCAGATACGTTTGAAATGTATGTCAGTGCGTGGCCCGGTTTCCCTCTGACCCCTGGAAATGGTTCCTTTGGCAGGAAGTGTACAGGTAGGCCCGGCTAAGTGACGGGGCATTGATTTCATGCGTGGATTTATTGCTGAATCCAGAGGAGCCGTGAATCCCTGACCTTGCCCGTTTCAGATGGAGGCGAGCTGATGCCTTACTACCCATGGGCTGTATTGAAGTTATTAAAAACTCCATTACAGCCATTCAGAGGTATACATAACTCACAGGGCAGATATAGAGATGTCAAAAACAGAGATTGATCTGAAGAAGATGTGCAGCCCTGAGAAAACTTCAAGAACGGGAGGAAAGACTGCCGGAACTGAAAGACTGGCCTCTGGACATCACTCAGTGTGACTTTATCTTTCAGCCACATATCCGTCATTTCACTTTTTTTTTTTTTTTTTTCACTAAGCTCTTTCTCTGCTGTTGTGCAGATCTTGAAGGAGTTGAAGGATGAGGAGTGGAGCATGGGACATATAGTCTACTCACTGACCAACAGGCGCTATGGAGAGAAATGCATCGCGTACGCAGAAAGTCACGATCAGGTGAGTTTTTTTTTTCTTTTTTTTTTTTTTCTTTTGCAATCCCAATTTTATCTCAGAGCAGGTCATAAAATATATGTTCCCTCCGCAGGCTCTGGTTGGGGATAAGACCCTGGCCTTCTGGTTGATGGACAAGGAGATGTACACAAATATGAGCACCTTGACTCCTTTGACTCCCATCATTGACCGCGGCATGCAGCTGCATAAGATGATTCGCCTTCTCACTCACGCGCTGGGCGGGGAAGGTTATCTCAACTTCATGGGTGAGTCAACCCAGTAAATTTTGAGTGGCAGGAAATTATTTTGAATGTTCAAGTCAAGCGTTTGGGCCATCGAGAAATTCAAATCTGTGCCATTTCTCAAAACACATGTCAAACTCAAGGCCCGGGGGCCAAATGTGGCCCAGCAAGTCATTTTGTGTGGCCTGCAGCAGCTTAAAAATTTTTTTATCTTTATCCTTAACACATCAGTGCAGTGTCAAATAAATACAACCATGAAAAAAATGATTAGACCACTCTTTCTTTAATTTCTTGTCCATTTAAAAGTCTGCTTCCACTTAATCTACATTAATCTGGACAAA
Organism: Paraplagusia blochii; assembly: GCA_016785265.1. Taxonomy (NCBI): domain Eukaryota; kingdom Metazoa; phylum Chordata; class Actinopteri; order Pleuronectiformes; family Cynoglossidae; genus Paraplagusia; species Paraplagusia blochii. Next base: position 51,349 of record JAFBJS010003861.1, read on the forward strand.
TATAATAACAACAAAAAAGGCTCATAATTCAGTTTAATTTCAGAGCTGATTTCTGGCCCTTTTGCATGGTTTTATTGACAGTGACAAAAATTACTTCTGTTCCTACATCACTAGCAATAACATTGTACTGACAAATACAGTGCTTTTAGTCATTGCATGGTTTTGTGTTCATTGTTTCCTCCAGGTGATAAACCTTTAGTGGAACAAGGCATTAAGACGAACAAGGAATTGAAGAAAACAGCAGAGTGGTCTAATCATGGTTTTCCATGACTGTAATTAATAATCAATTGCAAAAAATGTCAATTATGCCATTCAGTGTAGTGATGAGAGAGATGAGAGAGACAAAATAACAAGAGACACAGCTGGAGGTAGAGGAGTTTAAGATGCTATGGTTCTCCTTAGGAGAGACAAATATGGACAGGATCAGAAATGAGGTGATTAGAGAGACAACACAGACAGGAAGCTTTGGAGACAAAGCTAGAGAAGACAGACTGAGATGGTCTGGACATGTTCAGTGGAGGGACAGTAGATACATTGGTAGAAGAATGATCCTAGAGATGGAGCTACCAGGTAGGAGACAAAGAGGAGATTGATGGATGCAGTGAGGGAGGACATGGAGGTGGTTGGAGTTGGAGTTGAGGATACAGAGGACAGGGGGAGATGGAAATTGTTGACTTGCTGTGGCAACTCCTGAAAAGGGACAAGCCTAAAAGGAGAAGAAGAAGAAGCTTTAGAGTCCGGAAAATACGGCAATTGACCAACACATAATGAATTGTTGGACAAAGGAGCCTAAAGCGGGGGTTGCAGGACAAACCAAGCCTTAGCTGTAGCTATTAGCACCCCGCCCACATCACATACTCTCATGCAGGCGTAGCTTTACTACAGCAATTAGCTCACATTTGGTTTGTAAAGGCCGAACTATATCATTGTCCTCAGTCATTAATGGTGTGAAACTCTGGCTGACTGTGAGACAGGACCCGTCGTGAGTCCTTTGTAAATACGAGCTGCCATTAAAAGTCACCGTGGAGAGCTGACAGGTCACTGGGGGACACCGGCTCGTTTTAAATGAATGGTCCTCGCACAGATGGATCTGTGTTTAGTCCATGTCGGGACGCTCCTTATTTCCATCACATCATCTGAGCCGTGCCTTCCCTCTATCCAGCCCTGCTGCTATAGATAATAAAGGCATAATTGATGACTGACCTTGGTTTGGAGAGCTAATGTCTTCCCGTGGGTGCTGCTGCATGGTGTAATCTGAAAACCATCAGCGTCGTGTCTCCACCTGGTGACTGGCTGATCTGACTGACCTCCAATCTAAACACAGCTTTTATTTCACTGGTGGAGCTGCTGTTGTCGGTGACATCTCGTCACATTCATGGAGAAAGGACCTGTATGTGAGCGTGTGATAGGGGTTTGATTAAAAATCTGTTCTTGTGACTGACTCCTTATAACCAGGATGTCAGGGAAGCTGAGGGAACATTGACTTCAATAGTTGACGGGTGGTTCCCAGACCTTTTGTTATTAAAATACGCAGAGGTATTCAGTAAAAACTTACATTAGGGATAATGAAAGAATCGGAATTCTGAAAGGTCTAATGTAACTATTTTTTTGGGAGTAGAATAAGTAGAAAAACAAAAAAATAATGTACAATATTACAATGTCGGACATTAAACAGAGCGTTGATTTTCCTACTGCAAATGTAACAATTGTTGCCAGACTCACTGCTGCGTTTCTGTGCAACGACAATAAAGATTGTCTTAGTGCAGTGCTTCTCAATTACTTTCTGTTATGCCCCCCCCAGCAAGAAGAAAACAATTCGCGTCCCCCGCCCCAACACCCACTCTCCGAAATTTAGTGCAACTCGCTGCGTAAAATAGGCAATGAGAGCGCCACTGCCAACTACTGGAGTGGGTGTCCAATTACACTTTACAGCAGAAGAAAAGCATGTTCCCCAGGGTCATATGCGGCACCCTCCGCATCGCATCGTGACCCCGCCCCACTATTTGAGAAGCAAGTCTAGAAACATTGTTTAGAAATACAAAAAAAAATTGTGACAGTTGGGTAAATTAAATATATAACAGTCTGAATTAAACTATTATTGTCACATAAGAAACCAGCCACTAGGGGGCACAAGCCTGTGTTTTTTAGTGCCTAGCCCCAAGCACGGATAAATGGTGAAGGATACGTCAGGAAGAGCATCCCGCGTAAAACCTTTGGCCAAATCAATGATGCAAAACCACAAAATATTTCCATTATTTTGGATCGGGAATTTTTTTGGACTTCTGTGGGTCGAAGGCAAAGAAAAGTTTTGACAGGGTGAGGTGGAAATTGTTGACTTGCTGTAGCTACCCCTGAAAACAGGGACAAGCCAAAAGGAAAAGAAGAAAAGTCACACAGGAAATAAAAATAGGCAAACAGGAAGTGGATTTTTTCAACCAACACAGGTGGCTGCAGGAGGTGCCATTGAGTGGATGGTTGCAGCTCATATAGTGCACATGTTAAATGTCTTTGGGGATATGTGGTTCCCAAGGGAATAGTATGGAAGGCATGTAACTACATCAACACAAATACACGGCTCAAGTGAAATTACAACTGGCAGAAGTATGTAACAAGCAGAGGTGGCCTAGTGGATAAGGAACCAGACGTGGGTCTTGAGGGTTCCAGGTTCGAACCCACCAACTGTCAGGTTTCCACTGAGGTCCACTGAGCATGGCATTGTTCTGGTAGGTTCCTGTTCAACTTTGGTGATGGGTTAAATATAGAAGTGACATTTCATTGTGTCCAAAAATTAAAAACAAAGAGAAAACAGTCACTTCTGTTATTTTTAACAATTTTCACACCTTGTTCTTTGTCAGCAAGAGTTTTCAAACTTCAGAATCGGAGATGAAGCACTTTGCCTCGGTGCAGACCGGGAGTCGTTTGTTAGCGGTTTTAGTGCGGTAGCTCGTGGATAGTCTATTACCCGCCGTAGACGATTGTCCTTCACGTCCTCACTTGTTCTGTTTTTGTCTCAAGGCTTTATGAGGTTCTAAATGTTTTTTTTATTGCCAATAGTTATGTGGTTTTAATTTATTATCTTTGGTGACACAGGCAGAGGTGTTTAAATCTTTTTCCTTATCAGTTTATCATTGAGTAAATGGGTTGTCGTCTCAGATTACGCAACATATTTAACAGAGTTGTTAAATATGTTGTTATCAGTTGCTTTATTTTGGGGAAAAAAATTAAGTCACAGCAGTAAAGGACATAAATAAAGATGTTTTATTTTGAAAACGGTGACCGATGATGTATAACGGCGTAAAACATTTCCTAAAAATCAAATTCAACCAAACATTGGACATGTCTCAGACTTTTATTTTGATAAATGATAGTTTTTTTTGTTTTGCCATTAAGTTGTTTTTTTTTCCAATAGAGACCATCGTTTGTGAAACAGATAGCGATGTTTAAATTTGTTATATGTCAGTTTGTTTGTCAGCGAGTGCTGTGCACAGAATTTGGTAAAAGGGCAAAGTCTTCAGCAGATGTTCACCAGACAAAAATAATCTTTTTTTTGGTAGGATTAAAATCTCACATTTTCAGAACGATTAGTCTTGGAGAATTGATAATCCATCTTTTAGTAATTATCATGCAAGAGCAGGGAGACAGAAAGAAGAAAAAGGCGTCATTATAGAAACACAGAACAGAACTCTGTTGTTGTTCTTTATCACTTTTAATAATAGATGGAAAGTGAGTTGTTTGTCATCAGAAAAAAAATGAAAATCAGAAAACAAAACTTTTAAATTATAGGCATTACACGTAGATGCATTTTATTTGTGTCAAGATATAAGAACAAAAGAAGCAAACGAAGTCTGGATATTCTCACACAAGGTTCACTCAGGTTCTCTTCAGACTATCTTGTCACTCTTCTCCAATAGTCCTAGCTAGGTTGTGAACCAATAAGCTTATCGTAATCTAACGAAGCCAAAAATAATTTCAGTTTTCGAACCAGAGGCCTGCGGACGCAAGGCCACTTCCTTAACCCCTAGGTCACCAACTGCCCCTAATATACCGTATTGCCATGACTATAAGGCGCGCATAAAAGTCTTAGATTTTCTCCAAATGTGTGGCGCCCTCTATAGTGCAGTGCACCCTGTGTGTTATTGTAAGGCGGACGTAGTAGAGGACACCATGAGAACGTTAAAGGGGGAGGTTTGGGCGTTGTTTTGCTCCCGCTCCTTTTAAATACGCAGCCTTGTGTGTGTGTGTGTGTGTGTGTGTGTGTGTGTGTGTTGTTGTTGTTGTTGTAAGGTGAATGTAGTAGAGCAGTGTTCCCCAACCTTTTTTGTGCCACGGACCGGTTAAATGCCTCGTACTATTTGGACGGACCGGTCGTTAAGTTGTGGCAGATAAATACCCTTTAATAAAATTGAATTTCCGGTGTTCTGAAATATGTTCCTACCTATAAAATCTTCCTACCTGAATTAACTGTGAATGGGCACAACAAGGATTTCTCAAGTGCTCACAGCCTATAATTTTCTCCTACCAGGTTTGAATCTTGTATCAAAGACATTGCGTCAATTTGAGTTTATTGTTGTTGTCTTCACTGAGAAAATATGTCTATTGTTCAGTTCTTTTGTTGCTATGGGTATGGATCAAGTGGAAGTAATAGCCAGATGGCGCCAAAAGGAAACATTGTTTCTCTGCGGCCTGGCACCAATTCACCCACGACCGGTACTGGTCCCTGGCCCAGTGGTTGGGGACCACTGTAGTAGAGGACACTATGAGAACGTTAAAGGGGGAAGTGTGGGCGTAGGTTGTATATAAAACCCGCGCTACGTAGTCAGGTGCGCCTTATGTGTGTGTTAAATACAGTAATAGCACACATAACTGAGACGGCGCCTTTTAGTGCGATGCGCCTTATGGTCGTGAAAATCCGGTAATCAACCGTAATCTGCTTTTTTTGGGAGACGATAGTCTTGGATCATGTGATGCCAAGTACTCCGCAAGACTGGAATAAAAATATTTCCAGGACCAACGGCTTACATCAGAGATAAGATAGAGAGGAGTAGGTATTTGAGATGCTGAGCGATGGATACTGTTAAGGATGTTGGCGCGTCAATGACATTAAAGCGTTGAGTGGTGTGGCAGCAATGAAATGCCTCAGTGGTTTTATCATTGCTTCAGCAGGGAGAGAATGCGAGTGCTCACACTTCCTGACTTTCAGGGCTGGCACAGGTTTAAAATAACCTTGCAGATTTACAGCCTCCAACAATGAGCTAAAAACTTAGCTCGGGTCCTTCTGTATTCATGGAATGTTTCTGAGCAACAGGCGGCCATTATTACACTCAGGCCCTGGGTGATGAATTGAAAGCCGGAGCCTCATCCTTGGTGTATTTCTCGGAGATAATATCTTCTGTGACTTTCCCTGCATTAATCCCACCATTGCCGTTGGACTTCAAATGAATGTAGTAACAAGAAATCAATTGAGGAGGTTACACCATGTAACTTCATCTGTTTTTTTTTTTGTATCATTGTATCCAAACCCATCAGTGACTCTTCTATTTCCTCGGGATGCCCTCATTGATCCTTTCTTTGCCAAATCCCTCCAATGAAAAACCCATCGATTCTTGGATTCTGCTTGTGCTGCTAATTACCGAGGGGACTGTGTCACTGTCAGGCCTTTATCTGATGCCGTCCCATGTAACGGGGGGAGTAATGGGATGTCCAGCTGAAAGGACGTCTGACAAAACCCCGTGTAAACATGGCTTTACTTGTTAATTGTGCCATTGGAACGGTTAAGTTTAAGCTGCTGTCAGCAATACACCGCCATAAAACTGTGTTCAGTCACATCGTAATGCCAACTTTATTGATGGCCCTGGATAAATGCTAACTAATTAACTTTTCTCTTTACGAGAAGCACTGCTCAGCCGTACACCATCACCAATCCTCTCAGAAAATGTTACAGCTAGAATATAAAAGATCAGATCAAATCTGAACTAAGGGGTGGGTTGATTTTTCACTTTTGATAAAACTCCAACCTTGAGTATCTAACAAAACTGATATAATACTTTATTTTTACTACAGAATACCAGCTTAGAGGAAAGGAAAGGCAGAAAAGCAAACTCCCTATCAATGTCTCTGTTTTTAACACGTGACCAAAGTGAACAGTGGGTAGCTTTAAACACCCGGGGAGCTGTGAGTGCCTAGTGGTTAATAGTGGTAACTACGATAATAGTGTCTTGGGTCTGAAAAACAAAGCTTAGTTGAGCATTTAGTCTTAGGTATCGTATTGGACTTTCTGTAACTGCTATGTTTCCGTGATTTCTTTTCTCTTTTCATGGGATCAAGGCCTTTCTTTGATTGAACTTTTTTTTTTATTATTTTACCCTGGCATGGGCAAACTAAGGCATGGGGGCCAGATGTGGCCCGTTTTTCTTTTTGATGCGGCCCACCAACATTGTCCAATATAAATAATTTATTTATATTATCATTAAACTTCTGCCTTTTCCCTGCAATGATGCGTGTCTCCATTAGATGGCGTCACAAAGGGCGTTTAAAATGTAGGATTTTAGCTTTCAATCGATCAAATTTTATTTACATGGCCCACATTTACGAATTAGTGTCCTTTGACCCTCAGAAAAAAAACCTTTTAACGAAAAAAGAAAACAGGTAGAAACGTTAGGGAGAACCACAGGAGATGGGATCCACTCCCTGGACGGACAGACAGACAGTGCAATGGATGTTATCAGAGCATAAAAATACAATAAAATAAAACAAATACAAGTTACAACACAGTTGAAAAAAAAAAAAAATTCTTCCAGTAGCCGCATATCAGTAGTTAATCGAGGCTATGATCCTGGCTACATGACTTTTACATTTATCTTAGGACAAACGAATGATCCATCTTTCAGCTCTGGACTCTGTGTCCAACTTTTGTGCCCCGTGAGTCAAAAAGTTTGCCCAGGCCTGTTTTAACATCTATTCGTTTATATAAATGATCATTTTCTTCTGGTAGTGGGAAAGACCTTGTTGGAGCTGTGAGATGGTCAATACCGCAATTGCTGTTTAATTGTGTTTGAAATGTTATTCATGTTTTTCTGCTTAGCTTTAAGCTGTGATGCAGACACAGGAAGGTGATTATCCTGGTGGTTAACTCATCAACATAGAAGGAAATTGCCATGTTATCATAGAGGAGAGTAAAACGATTACCTGAAGGAGGTGAGACCCGTGCGCTTCTTTGGAGCCGGAATTAAATAAAGAAGCACTGGTTTCCGCGGGTTCCTGGATCTGCCTGTGCAGAAAATCAATCAGCTCCACTAGACTTTATAAAATAATAATGCTGGAAAAGTGAAAGTAAATGGAGGCCAAATGGGGATTAGGTGCTGCTTCACTGTTAATGTATCTCTTCAAATCCACCATTTATCTGCACTATCCCTAAAGTAGCTGACAATGTAGCGGAGCCCAGTTTTAACACCATTGGTTAGTTTGCTTAGGAGCGGCTAACAGGAAGTGCCGATTTAAAACGGATCAGATTTAGAGTCAACTGTTATCTCATCGAAGTGATACTGCAGGGGCAAAGCTAGTGCATATAAAATTAGGTTATACCTGTATTTCTGCTGCAGGAATCAGTTGCTGGAAATAGAGATTATAGAAGGAAGTATAGATTTGCTTTAGTGGGACCAGGAATTAAATGTATGCCAATGGTCTTTATGTGCTCTCACAGGTTGAAAAGTAGACATTTAATCCAGAGCCCTCTAGTGGCATTCGGAAATTCTGCCTCTGCGTCAAACTGATATATAACTCATTCATTGGATACTTTGCAATGACCCGCCTCTCGTCGCCAGTGCTCCCCTCTGAGAGTGAAACAAAGCAGAATTAATTTTTAATTACTGGAATGCATGTGTATGGAGCCAGAATAAAAAAAATAACACACACGGACCCTCGTGGGGACACTCAAGTGTGCAAACAAGCAAGATTTCTGATTGGTTGCTGATGAACCGATGTAGAAAAAAATACTTACCGTAATTTCCGGATTATTAGCCGCAACTTTTGTCACAATTTCAACCCAGAGACGCGGCTAATGTATGCATTTTTTCTAACGGCCACCAGGGCCGCCCGAGCAGAAGAGGTAAGAGTGAGACAGGTGGTGTCGAGGAAGACGCAAGTCACAACCGCCAATAGACACCAAGAAGAAGTTTAACGTACAGTAACGCGCTTTGTACGTGAATAAAATAAGCATAGTCATAGAAAATATTATTATTATTATTAAAATGCAAAAAAAAAGCTCTGTCAATATGTCATGTTTCAACGTGGGCACGTGTGGCTTATAGTCAGGTGCTGCTTATAGTCCGCAAATTACGGTACACGATATCTGGTCGGCGCAAGAAGGGTTTTTTTTTTAAAATACACAGTCGTATGTGCACCGTTTCACAAATTAAACGATACATTCTTTGTTGCGATATATTCATATATCATATATATTCATAAGAGGTTTGACTAATGAAAACAGAACAGGACCTGGATGTATTTACCGTTACTTAGGTTTTTAAAGTCAGAGAACAGGGTCAGAGCCATCAGCACTGTCTGCTGTGTCACTTTTTCTTTTGTGAGAAATACATCTATATTTAAGACCCTGATCCTGACAAGGATATAAATCACCCACAGACTTCATCAAGCTCTGAAACAGACTTGTTCTGCAAGCAGGGCCATGATTCCAAGGATGGGAACAGTGAGAGCTAGTTCTCCAGAAGATGGAGTTCTAGATTCCCATCTCTGCTCTTACATTAAAGTGAAATTGATTCTGTGGAGTGTTTCCCCGAAAGTACCAGTCAGGACCAGGTGTATGTTCCTGTAGGGAAGAGACATGTACCAGATAGAGTTTATCAATGTTTTAAAACTGTCGCTTGAGAAGTCTCCACACATCTGAAATCCAGTATTAAGCACCAGTGCCCTGAACAACTCTTGTTTCTGCAGTTCCAATTCTCACATTTCCAAAGTTTTACTCACAAAACAGTCCCCTATTTTGCAGAAGCAGAGGTGAAATCATATATTTCAGTAGCGACCAAATCTCTTATCCGTGGAGTCAGACGAGCATTTGTACAACTGCAGCCAGGAGCTGCAGGACTCTAACCACTCTGAATAGTTAGGGAGATTGACACTACACAGTCCCCAGGTGGCAGCTGTGCACTCCTCAGTGCTCTCCTGTGCTCCGGGGCAGTAAAGCCTTTCTGACGTATCACCTGCTGCCTGTACTCAGGCAGTAGCTGCAACATCGGCTCTGGAATTGCTCATTTTCTGTGCAGTAGTAAATGCAAAAAAGGAGCTCTGTCAAAGGTGAAGGCATTCATCCTCCAGTGACATGTGCCACGTTACCTTCAAGCGCTCGCAGAACTGATGCATGCTCTCGTGTGATATAAAAAAAAAAAAAAAAACACACACTGTCTTTGGGATTGCCTGCGGGGCTACAGGGCAAACCTTCAAAACACACAGAGAGTCCCACTGAGCGTACTTATCAACAAGCAGCGCGACGTGGACATTGAAGCATTGTCTTCTTTTCTCCCAGGAGGTGAAGAGCACGTCTCCTCCCTCGTGGGGAGGAAAGATGAAGGAGAGATGTGGGCACAGAAGCCGGTCACTCTCTCTAAAATGATGTGCCTCCGTGTGATTATGTTGGAGTGAATATGTTTACTGCTGCAGAGCACAGCTGTCCTCTTGTCACATCACAGCAGAGCTGTATGATCCTGACACTCTGGCTGGAGGTTTATTCCCTCATCAGCACCGTCAGCATCAGGGAGACACCGGTGAGCAGGTGCTGCCCCTCAACACACCATCCACCGGGAGGATAAACTAGTTTGATTGGCTGGGCACATAAACACACACACTCAGAGATGCATCCTACACCACATTTATGTGATGCAGCCCAATTATAGCACCTGGATGATTGTGGAGACGTAGGGTTAGGACCAATCTAAGGTCTGTCTCTTATACACATCTGAGACACAAAGACGTAGGGAAAGAAGAAGCGGACTCTAACTTGACAGCAAATGCAACCCCACCTACGGAAGCGTATTGCTGCCACACTACACACTACACACACAGAAAAAAAAATTCGCTCAGTATCACGTTATAACCTGATACGTTTTACGTTATTTCGTGATACTATCACGTTATAACGTGATAAGTTTTACGTTATTTCGTGATACTATCACGTTATAACGTGATAAGTTTTACGTTATTTCGTGATAAATATTTACGTGATAAATATTTACTTAAATTATTACTTTTCGTGATAAGTTTTGCGTTATCACGAAATAACGCAAAACTTATCACGTTATAACGTGATAGTATCACGAAATAACGTGAAACTTATCACGTTATAACGTGATACTATCACGAAATAACGTAAAACTTATCACGTTATAGCGTGATAGTATCACGTTATAACGTGATACTGAGCCAATTTTTCTTTTTTCTAAGTGTGGCAGCAATACGCTTCCGTAAAAAACTGTTGTATTTTCTCTATAATAATAAAAATGACTGTAAATCCACTGTGTAATCATGTCTAACTTTACTAGCGACGTCCCTGTGACGTCGCACCAACAACAGAACATGACATGAACAACCACCTTTCTGCCCCAACACAATGAAACACACGTTTAAACATACCTTCAAAATAAGACACAACAACAAAGCAAAAACAAAGTGTATGAAAATATTTGCGACTCACAGCAGTACTGAATCCGAGCCCTGAGCTTGTTTTGCTGTAACGAGACGGTCCCATCTTGGTGTTATGGGAGACAATGCTACTTAGGTCCAGTTTGTTCCGTAATTTTGTTTTGGTGGTTGTCACTGCAGAAAATCCTGCTTCACACAGATGTAATGTCGGAAATGGCAACAGGGTTTTCAGTGCTGTTGTGGCGATCTCTGCCATGACTTTAATCGGCAGAGTTGATGTCTCGAACAGACGTTTAAGACCGCCGTCATTTACAATATCCAGCAGTTGATCTTTTTTTTATTTAACGGGATGTACCACATGACCTATGGTGTCTAGAACTTGATATGCGTCAAGTGAGACGGATGTACAGAGATTCCGGCCACGTTTCAAAATAAAACATCATTAAGACTCGGACAATGGATCAAACAAATTATGTGTATTATTTTTTCTTTTTATGCGGCCCGGGAGTTGGGGACCACTGCTTTAGCCCACAGGCAGTGTCTCTTTCATTGGTGGAAAGGGGATGTCCAGGTTTCACCTCCTGGACACTGGTCTTTCAGTGGACTCACCACCTTCTGGAAGGTTGATGAGGTGCAGGATGTGGAGACTTCTTCCCTTGGCGGTAGGGGGCTTCAAACCATGGGGCCTTGCGGACCGAAGTTGGCTTCCTTAACCACTAGGCCACCAACTGCCCCTTTTATATATCGACTATAAGACGCAAATAAAAATGCTAGATTTTCTGCAAAATTTGTGGCGCACCCTGTAGTGCCGTGCACCCTGTGTGTGTTGTTATTCGGCGGACGTAGTAGAGGACACCATGAGAACGTTAAAGGGGGAATTGTGTAAAACCTGCGCCCTATAATCAGGTGCGCCTTATGTGTGTGTTAAATATAGTAATGACACATAACTGAGACTGTGCCTTTTAGGACCGTGCGCCTTATGGTCATGAAAATACGATAATAGTAATTGTATCAAAAGATATGGCTGTGAACACAAAGAAACATGATGCGACATCGAACCCCCCCAATTTTGTCTTTTGGAATCAGTTTCCTAGATTATGACGTGTCCTCTGTGTTATGATAGATGTTGGACAAATGTGCTTATGTTCAGTTCGATGGTCGATTTCCAACTTGCGAAACCTGCATCTCACGTCACCATCGTAAAGACATATATCATGGACACCTGTAAAAATGTTTTTCTTGCATTCACAATTCCCCGGACTATAAAAGTTGTTCTCCTTGTCCTTCTTTTTATTCACAGGTAAATGCTGTTGTTGATTTGTTCCTCTGGCAGTCCAGGCTTTATCGCCTGCTTCTTTCTTAACACCTCTATAATGTACTTCATTAGAATCAGCTGTCGCTCCCTGTCTGCTCCACTTTACCCCATCACTCCTCGTTTTCTGTTTGGTTCATTGTGGAGGAGGGGGCCTCCGTGCACGGAATACACAACCGGCCTTCTGTTGTCATCATCATTCTCTGTCTTTCTTCTGTTTATTTCTTGCTCTGCCAGGAATTCAATTATCCTGGCTGTTCCATGATGCTGTTGTGGTGACACCCGTTGACGGACTCATTATCTCATCTGCTGACAGCAAAAGAGAAACAGGACTGTTTTGTTCAATGTACATAAATCCAGCCTGTCTCCTTGGCAGTATTTTGATGCACATTTTTTCTGCAGTAAATTACCGCACAACTTACAGGTACAGTAGTTGTGCCAACTGAGTGGCAGATGAAAAAAGAAAATACCTCCACGTCGACACCAGTCGGGATTTTTTTTTTTTTTTAGGATTATAGTAAAGTGTGTGATGAGGTTATTACTGAAACAGAGCTAACGAAGCATCGCTCCATGTTCAGGCTGAAACGCCGTAATTGACTTAAACAGATTAGTGTAGACGGATTACTGTAAACCTGGGTCAGGAACAGCCAGACTCTGGTTTTGCATCCATATTATTTGTCAGCCACTAGGTGAAATATTACTTTGGCAAAATACAAGTCTCAAAAATTGTAACATTATACATCAGACTTTGAAAAACATCAGTTTTAGACCACCTACTAAAGAAGCCATGTTTCTATTTTTTTTTACATTTTTTCTAAATTCCATTTTCCATGCTAGTCAATATAGTCTTTGTGGACTAGTGACTAGTAATCTACAAACACGAACAAACCTCCATAGTCTTCATTTTCTTGTATATTTTTATGCCCAGTACTACTTAAAGTATATCATTGAAGAATACAAAGAAGAAGAAACATAGAATGCCTGAAAAAAATTACTTTTTTGGCAGTAAAATGCGATAAGAACTTTGGTTATTATCCAAAAAAACATGGAAAATTAGATATCAGCTCTTGAATTAAAGCCATTTTTTTTGTATCAGTACATTTGGCTGGATGGATTCTTTAACCAAAGGAATTAGACATTTGACATTTTGTTGATATCGGATCAAGTGGAAGTTATAGCCAGATGGGGCCAAAAGGAAACATTATTTCTCTGCGGCCCGGCACCAATTCACCCACGGACCGGTATCGGTCCCTGGCCCAGTGGTTGGGGACCACTGTTCTAGAAGATAACTGGCTAGGACCTTGCTCAGCTGGAGGTTCTAGAACAGGTCCAGAAAGAACTGCGATCAGTGTTTCAGCTTATGTTTATCACTCGATACGTTTCCAGCTTTGCTTTTCTATTAGTGTTTCATGAATATATAGTTTTCTCTTCTGACTCAGAAACACGAAAGTTGGAGGAGACGCTGAGAGGCTTTGTTGCTGTTCTGTTTTAATATGGAAAAGACCAACCTCTGCTGGGGTTATTAAAAAAAAAAGACCACAGACTGTCATTCTCCTCCCTTTGAAGTGCCTCCTTTTCCCCCTTGTTAAAAACTGCACAAAAGCTGAAAACTTCATAAAGCACAGCAAGCTGGAACATATGCTAATTCACACAGACCCGCGCCTCCGCCAGATTTCCCGCCCGTACGTACGTTCCCTAGCTTTTCTAAGGACCTCTCTTCTCTGTCTCTCCGGCAGGTAATGAGTTCGGCCACCCCGAGTGGCTGGATTTCCCCAGAGAAGGCAACAATCAAAGTTATCATTACGCCCGGCGGCAGTTTAACCTGGTGGATTCAGATCACCTACGTTACTGTCAACTTTACAACTTTGACCGGGACATGAACCGCACGGAGGACAAGTACGGCTGGCTGTCTGCACCGCCTGTAAGTACACCCCAACCCCTCACCCCTTGCTGAGCACAGCGTCGCACATGCGGCGTCGTTGACGGAACGGCACCAAATACTTATTTTTCACATTTTGTCATATTATAAATGTTTAATAACCAACACATTCTAAGAGGATTAACTTGTGTGAGAGATTTTTGAATATTAAAAATGTAAGTCTCTCAAGAAGCTGCAGACAATAGCAGTTTTTGAAACATTGAAAAAACACTGATAATGAAAAGCAATTTATGCCTACGTGTGCATGTTAAATTACTTGTCGGACATCCTGCATATGCTCGATAGGAGATAGCTGAAGCTCGGTAAAATAATTGTGACGGAATTCCAAAAATAAGTTTTCAGTTTTCCGGGTGTTAATGTGTCCTTGACAGACCAGAAATAGATGACGCTAGAAAACAAGCAATGAGACAAACTGTGTTATTGAAAAGAGATTTTATATTATTGTAATTATATGTTAAATACGCAGTGCATAGCTGTCAGTTAAGGGGATGGACCGATGTTGTGTGTTCAAGACTCGTGGGCAGCGGTGGCCTAGTGGTTAAGGAACTGGACTTAGATCCAGAAGGGTTCTGGTTTCAATCCACCTGAGGTCAACTGAGGTTTTGACGTTCCCTACACACTGCTGCCCCCGGTGTTCAAAGCTGCCCACTCTTCACTTTGGTGATGGGTTAAATTTCATTGTGTGCAGTGGTGTGAATCACAATCTTGAGGAGTTTCCTTTCCTTTCTTACTTCAAGACAGTGAGTTTGGCCATGACTTCTGATATTGTTGGAAGGAATAGAGTGGAGTTACAGTGGCTTGATAATGTAGCAAAATGTAAACAAGTGCTGCAAAGAGTCCAAGACCATAATGGATGGATAATTAAAAATGTTCTGGAGAATGTAGTGGAGAATTGGGTGTTATGATCAGACAAAGTGTTGGACGATATTGATGTGCAGCGTTATTGTAGAATTGGCGCCTGCCAGAATCCCGCAAGATGGAGAAGTTGGGCAGTTGGTGGCCTAGTGGTTAAGGAAGCAAACTTTGGTCCACAAGGCACCCTGTACAAATGTGTGTACCGCCAAGTTTCCGCTGAGGTGCCCTGAGCTTGGTGTCATCCCCAACACACTCTCACTACGGTGATGAGTTAAATACAGAGGCATAATTTCCTGAAGGATACTCCCTAGGGCAGGGGTCCCCAACCTTTCTGAAACCTAGAGCCACTTCCAGGGCCCTCAGTAAAAAGATTCACCAAGCAATATAATAATAAGAAGTTCTAGGATGGACAGTAGTGACCACTGTCCTGACCATGATGATTGGAACAAATAAAAATCATTGTAGGTGGAACCTCTGCTCAAAAAGCACAGTGACAAAACCATTTTGACCCTTTCTGGACAAACGTGTTGTTTGAAATACACCCGGCGGGCACCTTTGGTAGGTCAGGTGCCCTCGTGCCCCAGGTTAGTGACACCTACCCTAGGGATTAATAGAGTTCTAAAGATAAAGATAAAGAAGTGTGTCCTGGTCTGCTTATTTGGAGACAACGCTTCCTACAATAAGAACACTTTGGCTATTACGGCATTCCTTCATCTTCATCCTCATCCCCCGTTCCCTGGTAACAGGAGGTGCAGTCTCCGCCACTGCCACCCATATCATGCTGCACCATACAGTGAGCCCTCCTGTTGGTGGTGGGCCCACTGTTATGTTGGACAGGATGGTGCTATGATCAGAGCACCTCAGTGGATACCTAGCAGCGAGTGTACCCAATTCGCTTCCTTAACCACCACAGCCAGTCCTACTACGGTATGACTTCCTTTCTTCCTCGTACGTGGCCCAGACAAACTCCAGTCAGGAACTGTGAAGAGGATTAATATGAATATATCAAGGGTTCTGACATTATTACTCTCAGCCCCACCTTCCCTAACATGTACACCCTTCATTACTTTGGTTGTACCGCTGCAGGAGGTAAATGCTGGATAAGGTAATTTCATTTAAGAAATGTCTTGTTTTTCTGGCTGTTGTCAAGGTGAGCAGTAATGACTTCACTCTGCTGCTGCTGCTGCTTCTCTCCTCGCTACAAAAAACACGAGGTAGTAAAAAAATTATGCTTTTCTCTGGAGGCGGTGGCAGCAAAGCAGTGGAATAATGTGAATGGAGAGTGTGGCTGCACTGACGAGGATTAGAAGTAAGTCTGTGTAATTGATTCAAAAAACTACCCTCTTCATCCCCCGGTCTCTGTCTAAAGATTAGAACTACTTCACCTTGCCGCCGTCCCTCGTCTTCCTACTCATTCCCTGTAACAGACAGACCAACGAGGCGGGAGCAGGGAGGAGGTTGTATCAGGAGAGCGTAATTAAGGACCTGTCTGGTTCACATGGATGCTATCTACGTACTGATCTATCAATCACAGCCTAGTTCTGTCTCGCTGCAGACTGTTACACCTGCTATAAAAACACTCGACACCACAGATCTTGCTACAGGTTTGGGCAAATGCAAATCAAAGTGTTCCTTCACTGCTGCCCTCTGTTGGAACTGCAGGAAATGCGTCCCCCCAGAGGATGTTGTTGCCAGGGAATTTGCATTTGGTACATTTGGTGCCAGTTCTGACCTGGTGAACACTGGGTTCTTTCTTGACGAGATGGTGGATCCACATTTCCAAGGTCCCTTTCATGAAGACTTTTCCTGCCCACTCTCTTTGGACAGTAGAAAACTTCTTCGTAGTTGAACTCTAGCCTTACTTCTTCCTACAGACTCTTCCTAAAAAAATACTATCTTTGGAAAACGTCCACGTCCTTGAATGCATCAATCTGCCCATGTGTTGAAATATTAATCTGATTCATTTGCAAAAATTAATTAACAACTAGATTAATGGATTCATCACCATAACCCTAATTGAATGATAGCATTGGTGTAGACCATTGTGGTACGGGGAATTCTAGGATCCACTCCAGCCTGGAGTGGATCTAATTTTTTCCTAATTTCTCAAAAGGACTTACCCACCAATCTACCAATATGTCAATTTTTCTCAAATTGGCGATATTTTGACAGTAATTTTAAGTTTTTGAGACACACAGATGTGTACCTCTGGTACTAATACCTTTGTGGGGTCATTCATTCATCTTTGACACTTTGCAGCAGTCTCTACGATTACAAGCAATCTGGATTCAAACCTGAAGCCTTGCAGATCCAAATCCACTTTCTCAACCATCAGGCCACCCCTGGCGCCCAGGAGATGATTAAAATTTAATAAAACTTTCCTTCTTCCTTCTTATACTCAGTTTGTACCTGAAGTTGCCAATGAACTTTGTATCTCGTGCAGTACTCACACAGTGAGTGCATTTGTAAAATAATGCAAAGCTTTGCTGAAAATTATTTGGCATTTCTGGCATCGGTTTTAGAAAAATATTGCTAAATCCAGACGTTAAATGTCCTGAAAAGTGATTTCTTTGTTGCGCGGCGCACACTTTATTGGCTCGAGCTCTTGATATTATTTACTAACTGAAGCAAATTGCTGTGTGCTTTGCAATAAATGACTTCACTCGCTCCGTTCTCGGTGCTGGTGAGCAGCAGAGACTTAGAAATAATTCAGCCATTGATACAATATCACAAAAAGGTTTTGTACAACATTACTCACAGATGACACAAATAACTGCGTGGAGATGCTGCTGTAATGGCCAGATGGGTCTGGATCCTCTGTGCAGCTTATCAATGACATTGCCAAGGTAATTGCGCTTTGTGGGAATATTCACTGGCTGTGTTCAATATTTACCGCCGTGGGTAGATCCAAGGGCACCCTGCAGTCGGGGGCCGGTAGAAGAGGAAGATCTGTCAGTTGTTTCTTCTCCTGTCCCAGGCATCACCTCAGAGGTGATGTTGGTTCCTTAGTGTAGTGGTTGGCGTCAAAAGCAGAGAGCTGGGGTGCTTTGTTCGATTCCCAAAGATACGTCATACTTGGCACTTAGGGGAACCCTGTTAACAGTGATTTCCCAAGTATAGGATGAATGCACTTCAGATATTCTTTGTGGCCCCTCCAACATACTGCATTGCAGGAAGTACCAGTACTTTCTGGACTTGGGATTGGAAGGGTAATGGTATTAATCCACCAGCTGCCACTGGGGTGCTCTGAGCCCAGCACCATCCTGACCCACGTTATTCCATACAAAGGAAGGGTCACAGTGTGGTAAAATGTGATTTGGGTGACAGTGGTGGAGACTGCTGCCCCTGGGACAATACTGTTGCAGTAAGGTTGACTTCAGATACCGTTCATACATCAGTACCATCGTCATCTGTGTATGCTAATGCTAGCAATAGTAACGTCGCAATATAGGACGTACATATCGGAAGAGTGACGTACACTTTAGTGTCCTAAAAGCAGCACAATTCTAAATTTTCCCAAATGTCCCTAACCCCTTAAGGATTGATGTCCATCCATCCATCCATTGAAAGAACTAGTTTTCATCCGACTTTTCAGATTTTTTTTGTCGTACATGATAACGTTATCTCCTAGCATAAGTCACATAAGTAAGGTGATTGAAAAGGATACTTCTGTACAGTATCTAAGTCCGTACCTACAGCACAAATCATGTGATATACACAGATAAATACATTGGTGATTGATTGGCTCCCATTGGTTTCCCCATTTTTTGCACTGGAGGTGAAGTGAAGCTGGTGTCCCTGCAGCAGGTGTCCCTCACTCCAGTGTTTTCCACTGTGATGAGCCCCAAATAAAACACATTCAAGTGTCATCTGTATTCAACCTGCAGCAGATTCTACTTAACTGCTGTGACACTCGTGGTTAAATCCGCCCATAAACTGCTTTTATTTTCCCAGTATTATCGCCTAAATCTGTCGTCAGCTTTTGTTGTAAAAGCTGTCTCTGAGTCGCAGCATTAAATTTTTATGATCATATTACAGGGCTACAGTATTCCATAACACTAAGGTCATTGCAGGGATTTGACCAAGCGGCGTTGGTACCTTCAGCACGTCAGCATTAGGCTATGTCTCGGCCACCAGTCGGCCCCTCCCTGTGAAAACCTTTAGGGAGTAAAGTTAAATCCTTATTTTATAGCAGCATCTTGGATGTGTTTTTCGATGAATACCATCTCTCTGGGAGCATAAAATGTTTACCCGGGGCGAAACCCACGTTTAAATCCAATTTTTCAACAAAGTGACTGAACCTGAGATCCATTGTAAGAGAAAAGAGGAGCAGGAATTCGAGTCACAGCTTGAGATTTGAGCAGTGGTTTCAGAAAAATAGTTTTATTTAAAGGGATGTGGTCAGAAAGTTGACATTCACTTCTCGCACTGCTGCCAACTTCAGTCTACAGCAGGGGTCTCAAACTCACATAAGTCGAGGGCCACCACCCTCATTATCATTCCACCGAAGGGCCGCGTCAGCTTTCAGTGTTCAGTACAAAAGAAAAACTTTCATAAAAAAATCAGTTTCCCATAGAATCTGTGTAATACAACACTGAACCAGAAGGAGACTGAGGATCAGGGTTTTGAGAACTATAGGATTCACCATAAAATATGGAGAACAAATCTATAAAATATTATTATAATTTCAACTTTCACATCAAGGTGGGGGACACAAAATATTATTCCATGGACCAAAAATGGCCCACGGGCCGCGAGTTTAAGCCCCCTGGTCCACAGCTAAAGTTTCACTTCAGTCTAATGCTAGTAAAGCAACTGTAAAAGATCTGTAATTGTAAACAATATTGTTATAGCGGAAACTAGCCCGACGAAAGTTATTTTTCTGGAACTTTTTAGGTAAAATCAGGGCAAGATCCAGTTAGTGGCAATGTCACATTTGATCACCGGTTCACAAAACCATTTCACTCAGAGTGCTGAAGGTCAAATATTGCAGCCACTGCTGGGATTTCCACCGCTCCCATGGTTTGCCTGGCTTGCAGCTTGAACTCCGGTTACAGAGCAGCGTGTTGCTGCAGGCCGTTGCTAAAATAGAAATGTAAAATCCTGAATCATTGTGTCAGACCCGAATCCTGTGGCATGTGTCGGCTGAGCTCATTATTACATCTGTGGCTGCAGGACGTCCCAACAGTATGGTTTTAGGCCCGGCTTTCATATCGTCCTATTTCAGGAAATTCATTTAGGCCATAGCATGTCTTACCATCAACTGTATGGAAAAATCTGAGTTTAGTTTTTAGTCTGAGGGGAAAAATGTTTTCCGGTTATGGAAGCAGACCAGGTTACTACTGAGGTGCTCTGAACATAGCACCGTCCCGTCCCACATAACTTCCAGTGGGTTCAACACCCACAGGATTGAGCTGTGTGATTTGGGTGACAGTGGTGGAGACTGCTGCTTATTTAACACAACAGCAGATAAAGCAGATAAACTTGAATGAAAAATTCCACAAATTATTTACCTTTTTTTAATATTATACAATATATATATGTATATATATATAGCTCCAATAACAATAAGATATTATAATATCTTGTTGTTATTGTTATTATATATGTATGTATATATATATACACATATACATATATACATATACACACTAGTAAATAGTCATAAAGCATTTAAGAAAATATTAAAAATGTATATACATATATACAGCATATATATGCTGTATTTGTGTATATATGTGTGTGTGTATATGTATATATATACTGTATATATATATATATATATATATATATACATACACATATACACCAGTAAAAAAGTTATAAAACATTTAGGAAAATATTAAAAATGAAAAATTTAAAATATAAGTAAAAAACTGTAATAAAACTACAAACATTCATAAGTTAAAGGTGTCATGTAGAATATTGGTTGTAATAATATTATAATATTAACATTACATCAATACATATTTATCGTAATAATATGGTCACTATATTTGTCTCTCACTTGCTGTCAGTTTGTCGCTCAGTCTTTGCTGCTCTGTGGTCTCAGACCTTTCATACATATTATCTTCTTTTTAATTTTTTTTGTTTTTTTTTTGCCATCCGTCTTTCCTCAGCGGTGAGTTTTCAGGCAGCTCGTCTTCTGCTCCGACCGTAATAGACTTCTCTGAGATTGGCTTGGGGTAAAAGCTGCTAAAAATAAGGGGTTTGGATGACATTGATGATCTGTGCTAATGACACGGTAGCATCAGCTCCACACAGCAGCAGCAGATTGAGCAGCAACTCTATTAGTCCTGTCTGTGGATGGTGTACCCAGGAAAATTGATGCAGGAAATATAACCGAGTGGAGTTTTTAACTAACGCGAGAAATGATTTAAATCAAACAAATAAACCTGAAACCTAGGGGGAGATTCTAGAAAGTCTGAGATTTACCTAGACTCTGTGTGTGTGTATGTGTGTGTGTGGTTCAGAGAAAAAAGCCAGATTGAGATGGTTTGGACATGTTCAGAGGAGGGACAGTGGATATCTTGGTAGAATGATCCTAGAGATGGAGCTACCAGGTAGGAGACAAAGGGGAGATTGATGGATACAGTGAGGGAGGACATGGAGGTAGTTGGAGTTAGAGTAGAAGATGCAGAGGACAGGGGTAGATGGAAAATGTTGACTCGCTTTGGCAACTCCTGAAAGAGGGACAATAGCAGACAGTTGAAGCATTTTTGTAACCTGGCAGTTGGTAGATTCGAACTTGGAACCCTCCGGAGCCCAGTCCGGTCCCTTAACCACTAAGCCACCACTGCCCCTGATGAGTAGATGAGTAAAGTCATGAATAAATGGTTCATTCATTCATTCGTCTTTTTCTGCTTGTTCGTTGCCGGGGTGCAGGGGAGCAGCTGGCACCACCCAAATCACATTGCACCATATTGTGGGCCTTCCTGTGGGTGGTGTGGCCACAAAAAGGCTTCCAGCCTCTTCTACACTATTCACTGGGAAAATGAGGGCTTAGCAGGGAAAGGCAGAAGGATTATGATAATATAAATGAATTGTGTAATTTGGACAAGTTTGTCGGGCCGTGTTAAAAGGCCAAATGGGCCGCATGCGCCCACCACCCCCACCCCGGGCCTTGGTTTGCCAAGTCTGATCTGGAATCAGAGAGAATTTTGAAGTTGTGATCTCGGAGCTGTCTGTAGGGAACTATTAAGTATTTTTGTGCGTCTGATGATATTTAGTATTATCCCCTTGTTGAATCTGAAAATGGTGGAAAGTCTTTTATTGACACGTTAGCAGCAGACCATGTTAGGGTCCATCCAGACAGGCCCCCATTCCCTGCTAATGGGGGCCATTCTAAAATTGATGTGGTAATTTTACCTCTTTTTAAATGTCATCTCTCAGTATAATGCGCCTCATTATAACTCTCCAAATTTCAGAGGCGTGAAAGTAAAGGTAATGGCTATTCATTCATTAGCTTTTTACCATTCTCTCTCTGTCTCTGTCTCTCTTGTTCCAGGCCTTTGTCAGTGCACAGCACGAAGAGGACAAAGTCATCGTGTTTGAAAGAGCAAACCTGCTCTTTATCTTCAACTTTCACCCCAGCCAGAGTTTCCAGGACTACAGGGTGGCAGTGGAGGCTCCGGGGAAGTATCCTTTTCGCCCGCTGTCCTGTCACCACGCTTGTTTCCTTTAAATCTTTAGACAATGGCTTTCCGCTGTCACGCAACGCTGCTCGCTGGCAACGGCCCCGACAGAGTAATGATGCCTTTGTACGTTACTTTTTTTGTGCAATAACATGATTAATCGCTCCGAGCTTGACAGCACCACTAACTGAGCAAGATTTCAACCTCGGCAGTAAATGTCGAGAATGTGTAAAGAAAGGAGACAGAAAATGGAATGATGGCTGGTGGTTGGTGTTGAGTTCAGGTACATCAGGGTTTCCACTCTATCCCTGGACTCTGATCTACAGGATCTAATAAATCTCACAAAACTGTCTTTACACAATGTCAATAGAGTCATAAATGAAGGGAGTTATTTATGTCGTTGTGTTTACTCATCTTCTTGGTTTCTATTGGCTAACACAGGAATGGACAAACTATGGCCCGGGGTCCTTATTAGGTCCGTTTGTCTCTTTAATTCAGCCAATATTCAATATACCTCTGTATTTTCCATGTAATGCCTGTATTTTCCCAGTAGATGGTGTAAAGCAAGACTCTGAATGTTATTTATCTTAGTTCACGCAAAAACTCCATTCATCTGATCCTGACTTTGCCCCCCTCAAATGTTAGGACCCATTTTGACCCCCATATAAATACTGGGTAGCACCACAGTCCCAGGTTCAGTTCCCATAGGAATCATAATATTGGCTGCGTTAACTCAAGAACATCCCAAATATTGGATCAATGACTCTGGTGGTCTAGACAAAAAAGTAATAATAATAAAAAACTTGTTTATCCCCAATGGGTCTAAAATTTGGCATTTGCTGCAACCTGGGTTCGATTCCCTGTCAGGAAAATTTAAGGTTTTCCATAAATTCCCAAGGGATTAATAAAGTTCTATCTATCTAGAATGGAGAATCCTGGGTTTTATTTCCAGAAGAACCACAGACTTGGTGCTCTTCCTGCTCAGCCTGTTAACAGCAGTGAAAACAACTGATGTCAACACATTAATTTACCTCATCGGGGTCAATACATTATACCTATGACATTTTTTTTAAGCCCAACAAACCATCCAATACAGCCGCAACTTGATTCCCAAATTGTAAAGATCAAAAAGCAAATCTCATTTGATCCTCCCTATTAAAGCAACCAAATGAAAACATCAAGACCTAAACAACTGTCAGTTCCCACCATTTATAACTGCCTTTGAACTTCTTGGAGGTCAGTTTTGTATCTTGGAAGCAGCCTATCCACGCCATTACCAAAGCTACAGTATATTCAAGTTTATATTTTAGTGGTATATTGGCACATTTACTCATTTTTTTTTTCTAGTGACCCAAGTCAATAGACATTATTCCTAAGTCATGACCATATTAGATAGATAGATAGATAGATAGATAGATAGATAGATAGATAGATGGACAGATGGACGGATAGATGGACAGATGGATGGATAGATGGACAGATGGGTGGATAGATATATACATAGATACATAGATAGATAAATGGATAGATAGATAGATAGATAGATAGATAGATAGATAGATAGATAGATAGATAGATAGATAGATAGATAGATAGATTGGCGTTACATAATCTTTAAAGAATGAAAAACAGTCATTTGAGCAATGATACTGATGGAAACATAATGTGAGATGAGTCCAAAGAAATAGAACCAGTCTTTGGGAAACAATGTTTAGACTTTAAATATGTTTTTGAAAGCTTTTTTTGCCTCTAGTGGTCAATTCAATATTATTTTAATTATTCTATATTTTATTCTAAATGAAAACTGTGTAAAATTCGGACTTTTTCATTTTTTTGCTTTCGCTACAAGAATCTAAATACAAATTCTGGGTAAATATAATTGATACATAATGTTAAATATTATGTACTTTATCTACATTTTTGCTACACTCTCTCTCCCCTGCAGTTTTACAACACATTTGACAGGGAAAGAAGACATTTGATTAGTTTTCGTAGAGGCGAGTTGTACATAAAAAAAAAACACAGTTAACCACATTTTTCACTGATTCGTTTCAGGCCGTTATTCAGATATTCCCATATTTGTAGATTGTTTTGCCCCCAGGTCTTTTCTAATACCCATCCAGGGTCGGAAAGAAGCCGATTACATTCTCTGGGATGCTAATACTCGCGTGATGTCATTTGGGTGCTCTGCGTTGAAAGGAAAATAAGTGGTTTGTTGATAGGGCTGTTGTTTTGCGATTACAGAGAAATAATAGCAGAAGCCAGTGATTCAGAAAGTGCACTCTTTAGCAGCAACCACAGTCTGTTTTCTCCGCAAGCAGCTCGGCAAAATTTAATGAGTCCCACAGTAGTGATTACAGCAAGCTTAATGATCGCGGCTGTGAAGGGGCAACAACAACGTGACACATTTGTATTTATTATAACGGACATCGCCATCGTCTGGGGCCCACTGACGCTCACCCGGAGCCTCTCCCAAAAGGCAAACGTAGCCGTGTTGCTTCTTCAGCTTCAGCCAAAATAATGTGATGGTTAGTAGTTGAAAAAAGAAAAAAAATCCTTTCTTCGCTCGACACCCAGACAGACGACATCAGCTATTCAGCCTCAAATTGTTGATTTTCAACTGGCTGTCGGTGAGCGGTTTCAGAGCTGTTCCTTCATTTTCTTTTTTGTTACGTTTAACTGAATTGTTGCCGCTTCATCGAGATTTTATCAAAGTAATTTAACGGATTCAGAGGTTTCTGATATGATGCTCATGTCAGAAGCCAAACTGGTTTGTTAAATTGTAAATTATTGCACAGATGAAGTTTAAAACAATCATACGATGGCTGGAATAATTTCATTTCGGCAAAAAGGAATGGTGAATATTGCTTTTTTATTTGACATTTTTAATTAAGCATGAACCCAATTTATTAGAAACGTATTTTTTCCAAACCTTTTTGGCCCAAGTCAATAGAAATTATCCGTCAATCATTGACCATTATTGATCAACATTAAGGATACTCTATTGTCGACCCAGTGATATCTGAACAATAGGTATCACGAAATTTTTAAACAAAAACCAGTAAATGAATGAGTGAAAATGTCCGTGATTGTGACAAAAAATTGATTGTGACCAACCTGCGGGTCGCAACCCAGTTGCGACCTTTGGGAAACAGTGAGCTAGGGATAGGCCTTCACTTTGGTCTAGAGGCAGTGTCACTGCCATTGATGTAAGACTCTTCACCTTCTGGGCAAGTCCTCATCCCGGTTAGGTTTGTGCAGCAGTCGTGGAGACCAGTAAGAGGATGAAAATGTATGGAGGTTCTAGGGCATGAAAAAACAGTTGGACCAAGGCTTGGGAGCCATAATAAAGAAAGCAAAAATGTTGCAATCCAATGCATGGTTTACACCAGGGGTCTCCAACTCAAATAAGTTAAGGGCCACCACCCACACTTTCAATGTTCAATACAAAAGAAAAAATTAATAAAAATCAGTTTCCAGAGATTCTGTGTAATACAACACTGAACCAGAAGGAGGCTGTGGATCAGGGTTTTGAGAACTATAGGATTTACCATAAAATATGGAAAACAAATCTATAAAATATTATTATAAATTCAACTTTCATATCAAGGTGGGGGCCGCAAAAAAATCCTTCCACGGGCCCCTAATGGCCCACGGGCCATATATTTGGGACCCCTGGTGTTCACACAGTGAATCTAAAAGAACTTTCTTACAGAAAAAGTCTTCTATTCTTCCACTCTGATCTCCAGCTAGTTCCCATGCAAACTGGTTAGTGAGCTTTACTCTGTCATTTGAGGATGATGTCACAAGACTCTTCCCTCTTCCTCCTCTGATCCGTAACTGGGTCTCAGGGGCAGCAGTCTCCACACCTGCCTCCCAAATCACACTGCACCATACTGTTATTCTTCCTGTGGGTGGTGAATGGAAGTTATATGGGATGGCGCTGTGCTCAGAGCACCTCAGTGGCAACCTGGCTGTTAGCGGTTTCGAACCTTAACCCTTGCGGACCCAAGTCTGCTTCACGTTGAGGACATAGTAAAAAAAAAATCTACGTTTTGTCCTTTTTTTGCTGTGTAAATATTTAGCTTCTCAACAGTCTGTTTTTTTTTTCTGTTCATGCTCCTGCGGACAATATTTTTTCATGGATTCACACATTTTCGGTTGCCGTTTCGCACCAAGATTTGTCTCAACGCAGTGAATTTTTTTTTTTTTTTTTCTATTATTATATTACTACACACAGTTGTGGGCTTGAAAAAAGAAAATCAAAGACATTGAAAAGAACCTGGCACAAGGATCTCTCTGAGAGTTAAGTAGAAAACAGATCATTCCGACATAGAGCTCCTCCTTGACATAAAGGCAGAAGACCAGGCCTGGGAATATTGTTGGAAAGCCAACACACCACTGTTACCTGGGTCCCTTGAGCAGTGTGATGGAATTGAATACATTTTCCCCGTCATGGCTGGGAGCACGACCAGGAACAGCACAGTGGAGACGAGCTGAGGAGCAGCAGAGTAAAATGCTGTGGGAGTCTGGGAGACCAGAGCATTCATACTGCGCTTGTACCCTCCCGGTGTGAAGGCTCTCGTCTCTTTGTTGGTGACATGTTAACATGTGAAACTGAGGGAATGGAACCCTCTATAGTTGTGGAAATATTTCAGAATTTGAATAATGATGTTCGGCTCTGTGGCCCAGAGTAAATGTCTCTGTCATTGATGTGGAACTCCAGAGATCCAATCCCAGTTAGGGTGGTTAGAGCCTTCCAGGGGGCGCACTATCTGCAGGAAGGTTCATGATTGGCTGGTATGGTGGTGCAGTGTGATTTGGATGGTGGTCACGGAGACTGATGACCCTGTGAGCCAGTAATGGATAAGAGGACGTAGATCAGAGGTCTAAAAATCTCAAACTTGTGGCCCGTGGGCCAATATTGGCCCATGGAGAGGTATTTTGTGGCCCCTACCTTGATGTGAAGGTTGAATGTTAGCGGCGCCAACAAGATTTATAAAAGGATTCTACTGCAAGTCAATGTTAAAAAAATGGTTTTGTTGGATGCACTCAGTGGTGGACACTGCTGTGGACGAATGTGAGTATTACAATACTGGTAGTGTTGTATTACAGTACAGAAATGTTATTTTTATTTTATTTTCAACTTTTTTTTTTAACACAGACAGGAAGGTGTGGAGAAAAAGCTAGAGAAGACAGATTGAGATGGTTTGGACATGTTCAGAGAAGGGACAGTGGATACATTGGTAGAAGAATGATCCTAGAGATGGAGCTAACAGGTAGGATACGAGGAGGAGATTGATGGATGCAGTGAGGGAGGACATGGAGGTAGTTGGGGTTAGAGTTGAGGATACAGAGGACAGGGTGAGATGGAAATTGTTGACTCGCTGTGGCAACTCCTGAAAAAAGGGACAAGACGAAAGGAGTATTGAACAGTAACTGCTAATGCGGCCTTTTGGTGATTTTGGGGTGATGACAGTTGGGGCAGTGGCCCTCAACTTATTTGAGTTTGAGGCCGCTGACGTAGATGGATGGGTGGATGAAAAAATTATGCTGTGGTGACATTATTTGACCTGGTGTCCTGATGGAGTGAATCCCAGGCACAGCCGCGCTAATAGCCCCGCTGCACGGTGTCTCTAATCCCATTTTTGAAGCTTCATATTCATTGAGTCTTAGGAACATTTTTTTTTTCTTCTCGCTGCTTTTGATATCTGAGCGCAGGCCTCAGACACCGGCTGGGTTGAGAGGAAATGCAAATGGATGCGCGGGGCAGAGCCCTGGCTGTCATTACACAGAGAAGCCGTAAACACATGAAGGCAAATGCGCGGCGCGCGGCAGAAGGTAAATGCGCCGCGCGTACGAAGCGACGCCGATCCTCCGATGGGAATGTGTGCAGAGGATCCAATTAGGGAGGAAGACGGATGAAAGTGCCACTCAGAGGCAGAGGAGGTAAACAAGACGAGCTGAATGAGTCCAAAAGTGCTTTTTCATTACACACCGCTGTCATAGGCTTAAACTTTTCTTCTGCCTGTCAGGGTCAGGGCTGTCTCCGCGGTGTCCCACACCACCTCTGCATGTGCAAATAACAGCTGCGTCCTGCGCGCTGTCTCTACCACTGAAAATAGACTCCATGTTGGCTCTGGTCCTCAGACCAGGAAGAGTGCGTTTCTCTGACGTCTGTGTCCTGTTTTAGATACGTTGGCATATTCACAACCAGACAATGAACACGGAGCAGAATGGAACGGCAAATGTGCGACTATTTCTTCTGTCAAATGAACAACAACAACAAAAAAAAATTAATTCAAATACAGCTTTAAAGTATCATAAACAATTCATAAATGACAAAAACAAATCGATTTGGGGATATAATGTGCTGCATTATGATTTCTGACTTTTTCTGATGCCCATGAACGCATCATATTGTTGTTCAGAATCACATATATACACTATAGGTGGTTCCAGCTGTTGCAGACCTGGGCAATTATTTGGCCCTGCAGGCCACAGGTGGTACTACAATTGGAGTCGTGGGCCAGGTCAGGATCAGAAAGATTGAGTATTTGCGTGTACTAAGATAAATGATGAGTAAAGTATTGAATAAAGGCAAAATGCTTTATGCCTCTTGGAGACCATCTATTGGGGAAGTGCTGGTTTTGCATGGAAAATGTAGAAGGATAATGATTATATAAATTAAAAGTACTGTATATTATGGACAAGTTTGGCGGGTCTGATTGAAACGCCAAACGGGCCACATCCGGCCCCCAGGCCTTAGTTTGCCCAGGTTTGAGCTATAGTGTTGTACTGATCTCTCTTCTCAGAAAATTCTCGCCCATCCCTGACAATTAGACTACAGTCTCATCACAAAAAGGAAAACAACAAACAACAAAACAAAGTATCACTCAGGTGTTACCAACACCCCACCCTACCCCCCCATTCACACCTCTAGACTTGTCACTGTGCATTCAACTCACATGGAACAGGATGTGATCCATCACACATCTACTCCTACCTCCCTTATTAGATTTATTTCTGTTATCATCTCCCTTTTACAGGTACGGCTGCCTGCCTCTTAGGGGTTAAATACCAGAACTCATCTGTAGTCAGTTAGAACTGGAGAAAACTCTAAGATGTAGATGGGAGACGTCTTCAAGAAACTTACTATGTCCAGTTTCCCTCAAAGTAACAATTTGTTTGGTTTAAGTGACCATAAGGACTGAGAACCCACTCTGGACAGTAAACTTTTTTATAGAGGAAGATTAGATGAAAAATTGGATAGAGAATCGGATCAAGAATCGGATCGAAAATCGGATCAAAAATCAGATCGAAAATCGGATCGAAAATTGTTTATAATCAAACCTTGAGCCTAAATATCGATGGCAAATCTAAATGTGACATTTTCACATTCACTTCTAGCATTAAAAGTTCTTCTCCTCGAGGATCACTAAAACAACATGGCCGCCCGGTGACGACATAACAAATCATATCTTGTGGTGATGTCACAATTCTGCAGTAGGAAGTCCTAGCTGCTTCTTATGAATTAGAACATTCAAGGTGGGATGCTCAATTTCAGACCTTAAAGCAGGGTCAAACGCTGCCCCCTATCGCTGATTGATGGTATTTACTTCAGCCTTGACCGCATTGTCCTGCAAAGGGTCAGCATTTTTACAGTATCATATGCTAGAATAACAGAGTTTTGCTTTTTTTTTAGTACTGTACAGAGGGCAGCCACACCGGCTCTTGTCGTCTTCAGCTGTTTGTCCTTTTTATATTTTTAGACAAACTGTTTCCTCGTTTTATTTTGTGCGGCAGGAAGTGAAAGGAGGCACACAGCTCAAAATGTGGGGTCATTAAAATGCAGTCACTGTCAGTTTGGTGACAGGCAGTCAAACCATCAGTATTCACTGTTATTATTACAATTTTTCTCTCTGCAGCTCGGTGGTGGACACCTTCTCCAGGCAGATGGGTTTTATCTGGATGGTTAGAGTATTTGAAATCCCACTTGGATGCTGTCGGGAGAGCTGTACCTGTCAGGGCAGATTGCTCTTTGATTTACACTGTGCCAAAAGGCAGCTGAGATTGTGTTGGGTCATTTTTCCTCCGCTCTGTCTCTGCCGTTCCCTCGTCCTTTAGTGTAATTCAGCTCTCTGCTGGATTCACAGTCAAACACAAATGAGATGAAAATGATTTGCTTTGATATCATTTGAGAGTGAATTGTAAAAGGGAGATAAACCAACAGTCCGAAAAAGTGTCACATGGGGGCGTTTTGGACATTTTGGTTTAATTTTTGCTTTAAATTTTTTAGATTTTAGATTTTTTTTATCTTTAATGAAGAGTTCAGGTCAGTGGTTTGTCTTTAATCGTTGTCAATATTAATAGTTTTTACTGCGTCAATGATAAAAATTAAAATGATTTAATTTTGTGCCAACATTTGCAGCATAGTTTATATCTAGTCTTGACATACTTCCTAAATGTACTATTTTTTTTCCATTGTATTTATCATAGCTATGGTTATGTCAGAGTTCCTTTGTCCGGTGTCATTGACTATTTTATTTTCACAGTTGCAGTTAATCAGAAAATAATTGTCTTTAATTTACGCTGCCCTGTAAATTATGTTTTCCAGTGGATTCCATAGATCAACGACTGGTTTTGGCTTAGGAAATATGTGGCATTTGTATTTTTCTCACTGAAGGCTGGATAAATACTAATTACTTTACTATTTGTGACTTTTTTATTACCAAACTAACATCAAGCTTCTGTAGATCTTTTGTCATAGTTATGGGAGAATTCATAAATCTGCAAAAATTAGTAGAAAATCTGTAGCAATGAGGATTTTACAGAGACATTTCACTAAGGCGTAACAATTGAACTGCATTGCCAATGCGGTTCAACGCTACCTGTTGGTTGAAATATAAACTGCAGTTGATGCTGTTAAGGTTGAAAGGTTAAGTTAGTCAACTGGACTTCAGTTTTTTTGATAAACGTTTCACCTCTCATCCAAGAGGCTTCTGTTGAGTTCTAACTGTTAGTGGGGAATAAAAGAAGTTCTATTCTGTGAGTGAGGACAAAGTGGTGTCTCAGGTCCCTCCTGTTGGGTGGACCTGGGGTCTTTGAAGTGTAGGTGGACTGCTGAGTCCTGACCTGAGGAGTTGGTCCTCCTGTGTTGGGACATGCGTCCACTAACTTCTCTCAACATAGAAGGTGGTTTAAGACGGTGGTCCCCAACCACTGGGCCGGGGACCAGTACCAGTCCGTGGGTGAATTGGTGCCGGGCCGCAGAGAAATAATGTTTCTTTTTGGCTCCATCTGGCTATTACTTCCACTTGATTCATACCCATATCAACAAAAGAACTGAACAATAGAATGGCTAGGATTCCATCATCAATAATG
>JAFBJS010003861.1:83353-104404 GCA_016785265.1 Paraplagusia blochii
CATCACCAATAATGCAACTATATTTGATTAGGAAATATTTTCTCAGTGAAGACAACAACAATAAACTCAAAATGATGCAGAGTAATTGATACAAGAGTCTAACCTTGTATAAGAAATCCTTCGGGTAGGAAGATTTTATAGGTAGGAAATATTTCAGAACAGTGGAAATTTAATTTTATTGAAGGGTATTTATCTGCCACCACTTAAGGACCGGTCCGTCAAAATAGTACAAGCTATTTAGGCGCAAAACAGGTGAAAAACTTATCACCCACATACAAAGGCCTTTTGGGGGATACCGTAAAGAATCAACCCTCGGCAATCGCCAAGGAGGCGCGTGACCAAAAACCACTCTAACAATGACTTCGACAACCCATCAGTACCCATCTAACTACCTGGTATCCCACCTCACCGGGGAACCTAGGTCGACCCAATAGGAGGAACCTGAATCACAGGATATAACATCTGCCACTCCCCAAGTGGGAAGCATCCTGGATGTGAGGAAGAACGTTTTCCAAAATAAAACTCCATGTCCAGTTTCTTAGCTGAACCCTTTAACCCTGCAGTTTAGGCCGAATATCTTCCCACTGTGAGCCCTACACTGCATATACTGTGCCGTTCACACAGTTCCACTCCAGGTACAGGCGTCTATTTTAGGAGTGAGTCATTAAGATGATACAAGATCACTTTCCCAGAAGCCTTTTAGCCCCCGAGCTTGACATGATTTGCATACTTCTCTGATATTTAGCGGTGAAACCCTCGCGGAGAAATGAATTTGTTCTGTTAATAACCGACTGTAGCTGTGAGAGGGGAGAGGAGTGAAGGTTGGATTATTGAGCCTCAGCAGAAACAATGCACGGAGCAGCTCCTCCCTTTTAATCATCCCCATCAAAGCAGACAAGCAGGCAGCAAACGCAGACTTTTCCAAGCTGAGGGCACAGCAGCAGACAGTGTTTGTGGATCACACTTCACGTCGCGGGCCGCGTTGAGATGAAGGTGATTATTCAACGACAGCCAGACGCTCAGAATCCTGTCTGTGTGTAAGATTCCCTCGTCTAGTCGGTTACACCGACGCCCCCTGCAGCCGTTGTCTTTGAGAGACAGGCGTTATCAATGCCTGGCAGAGTTGATTACGGATATTTACATTTTACATGAACGTGCCGCGACGTATTTACGCTTCTCTGATTGACACGAGAAAAACTAAACTTTGCCTGCAGATGTTTTTTTAGAGAAAGGTGATTATTTATGTAGAGTTGTCATAGTTTTTTTTTTTTTTTCATCTGTCTGCCAGCTTTTAAAAAAAGGCCTAAATATGTTTTCGCAGCAGCAGCAACAGCCACTGTCAATGATCAGTTACGTTTTTGTCAACCATGAAGACTTGAATCTGATTTTCTTCTGTCTTGCTTCTGTTTTATTTAACATTATTTATATCTGCGTAAACAACTTTTTTTTTTTCCTTGCTCATAGCTTTTCTGCCTCACGTGTTAAGTTTTCTAATATTTGAAAACTTTTTTTAGGTAAATATCATTTAATTATAATTGGAAAGGCAACTGTAAGAACAGTTTAAAGTGCAAGTTGTTTTAAGTTGATTATATTTGTTATTTTACTTTTTTTTCGATTTTTCGTTTTCTATTTATATATTTTACATTTATTGCGACGGGGTGGCTTAGTGGTTATGGATGCAGACTTCGGTTTGCAAGGCTTCGGGTTTGATTCCTCCAGCTGCCACGTTGCCACTGAGGTTTTCGAAGCACCTGCATAAACAACTTGTTTTTTTTTTTCTTACTCGTAGCTTTTTTGCCTCACGTGTTAAGTTTTTTATTATTTTAACAATTTTGTTGAAGTAAATATTCTTAAATAATATTTTGAAAATTCACTGTAAGAACAGTGTGAATTGCAAGTTATTTTTAGTTTATTATATTTTTATTTAACTTTTGTATTTTTTCTATTTATATATTTTTACCTCTAAGGCAGCAGGGGTGGCTTAATGGTTAAGGAAGCAGACTTGGGTTCCATGGCTTCAGGTTCAATTCCAACAACTGCCGGGGTTGCCACTGAGGTACTCAGATCATAGCACCGTCCCAACCCACATAACCTCCATTGGCTCACCACCCCACAGGAAGGCTCAGAGTATGGTGCGGTGTGATTTGGGTGGCTGTTGTGGAGACTGCTGGCCCCTTTGACCCGGCAACGGATAGGCAGATGACGATGAGTGAATAAAAATTTTATATCTAAACAAATGTGTTGCATTAGTGTAGTCTGTGCAGGCTAATTTATTCATGCGTGTCAAAAAGAATTTTGTTTTCTTCTTCCTCGCTACTTCGAGAGTTCCAACAGCCTTGCCGGCGCTGACTCTGCCATCCATCGTTTTGATTTTCCTAATGGAGAAAGAGCGCCTCCGTACTGATGATGAGTTGACTGTACTCTCCTTCCTGGAAAGGTACTTTAGGCAGAGACAAGCGATAGAAACTTTCCAACCTGATATTTTACCTCATCTCAGTCAGTGTTCTCCATTTCCCAGGCTGCTGCTGCTGCTGCTGCAGAGCAGGAGACTGAATTCATTTTCTAATCAATGTGATCTTCACCGAAAGGTGAAGTTATGCATAAGGAGCCGAGCTGGGAAATATGAAGTCATTGATATGTTGCCTTTATTGCAATGACTTTTTTAGAGTCTCTTCTTCTTCTGCAGTTTTTTTTTTAATTGTGGGGGCAGTATGCTGCTAACACTGTATGAG
This sequence comes from Paraplagusia blochii, assembly GCA_016785265.1. NCBI lineage: Eukaryota > Metazoa > Chordata > Actinopteri > Pleuronectiformes > Cynoglossidae > Paraplagusia > Paraplagusia blochii. Next base: position 86,086 of record JAFBJS010003861.1, read on the forward strand.
TGAATGTCAGGGTTGATCAGCTCACAGCTCACAACTGTTGTTCTCAGACTGTGGGATCCAATGATGGAATTTTTTTTTTTTATTTTAGAACTTTATTAATCCCTAGGTAGTATTCTTTGGGGAATTATGTCTCTGCATTTAACACCGAAGTGAGCAGGGGCGGTAGGGGCATTCGAACCGCCTTGTGGACCCAACTCTGCTTCCTTAACCACTAGGCCACTAACTGCCCCCATGTGTTTGGCAGTTTTGGGCAAGTTACTTTAAAAAAGTAACTTATTACTTTACTAGTTACTGCTCTGAAAAAAGTACCTTATTACTTTAGTAGTTACTGCTCTGAAAAAGTAACTAGTTACGTTACTAGTTACTAAAATATAAAAGTAACTAATATCAAGTTTCTTTACTTTACTTTAAAAACACATAAAAAAGTTTAGTCTTGTGTTCTGTAGCAACTATCATAGTGAAATGTAGTGGAAGAATAAAAACAAAATAGGTGTTTAGACATTTTGACAGGCATCTTTACTGTAACCTCAACTTGACACTTGCCGTCGTCTTGCTTGTGGTTGTGTGCTGCTGTACTGTGTCGCGTGTGTGTGTGAGAGACTGTTTATTTCCCTATAAGGCAAGAAGACCCGCCCAGGTCTCTTTCTGATCGGCCTGAAATGTTAACCTATGTCAACCAATTATCGCTCCTTTTCAACACATGGGTTCAGTTCGTGTGCTTGGCCGTCTTTCACTCATGACTGACAGGCAGCAGACAGACTCCACTGCCACACAGTCTTCTCTCCGTGGTCGGGAGAAACCGTCCATTTGGACCACAGATAGTAACGAGCCCCTTTGCACCACAGTAACAAACACAGTGTTACTGAATGGGAAAAGTAATGCGTTACATTATTAGTTACAGAGAAAAGTAGTTTTGTTACATAACGGCGTGACAAGTAATGCCTTAGTCCCAACCCTGGTGGTCGGACTGATCTTATTGGACGACCACACACGACACATCTGACTCTTGCAGCCAAAACTGCTTAAGAAAAAAAGCTAATACAGTACTGTAATATAATGTCAATGAAGAAGACAAGGAGGACGTTTTCTTAGATCTTTAGAAGAAATATTTATTGACTGTTGTTGTGATCCACTGAGGAGAAAGAAAGGGAGAAGAAGTAACTGGTAGTGGGAGATGCGCGGGTTGCTCACATTGAGACACGATTAGAATGATGCTCGGCAAACAAAAGCGAATTTCCCTGACAATTCATGTCAATCTGTGTGCAGACACGGACGATAAAAGACGATGACAACGACGTTGTTGACGACAAGGAAATGTCTTGACAGACGTGGTCAGTGTTTTTTGTGCAGCGTGGTACGGAGGTGGACGGGGAAATCATGGGCAAATTGGTGGGATTTCAAACATGCTTGATTATCACACCATCGATCGCGAGGTGATTATCGCCTGTTGTAACCCAGCGCCCTGGCACGACTCAAGCCGACAATTGGCCTGACCGTCCATCGACGTACGTCCACTGAAACTTACGCGTTTTCTGTCCCTTAAAGATATTCTTACGATAGCACAGTGAATATTCTTCTCTAAAATCTATACAATGAAAACGGATTCTCAGATGGCAATATTCTGATCCTGAGTGGAGAGCTGTGTTTTTTTTTATTGTGTGCATGAGTTGTTACTACAGTAATTTGATCAGTCTTTTCGATCACATCTTTTATTTATGCAGTGTATATTAACCAGAGCAAAGAGACGAGCAGAATGATCAGCCGCCACTGAATCTCTTTTGTTTTTATGTTAATTTCCACAGGCGTTTGCTTTTGTCTGTTACTCCTTTGAACTGTTTCTCTGCAATGCAGTGAGGAGGAGGAGGAGGAGGAGGATGATGAGGAGGAGATGAATGCTGATGGATGTGAAGATTCTAATGAGTTAAAGTAGCAGATTGTTCTCGCAGCCAGTCTGAGCACCAAACACTGAAACTTCTCTCTCTTGTTCCTCATCTCAAAATGTCTCTGCGTCAACACCTTAACCCCGTCCACTTCACCAGATACAAAATCAAGCTGGACACAGACGAGTGTCTGTACGGAGGTCACGGACGCCTGGACCACAACACGGAGTTCTTCACTGTGGCCGAGCCTTTCAACGGTCGTGCCAACTCCATGCAGGTGAATATTTCAGCGTCAAACTTTCTTTTTTTTTTTCTAACTCATCCGAGATCACATTCAGTTGAATGGCAGCGAGTCAGCAATAATAAACGTACTCCAGCCACAGGTCCAGGGCCATCACGGCCCAGTCCATCTGTGGACACTCAACATGCTATGATTTTCCACAGCGTTGGAGGAGGTTTTTAAAAAAATGAAGAAAAAGCGACAGAATAAAGGGTGCTCAAAATTACCAGTATGCAAACTAAATGATTTTTGAGAGCGCTGTTGACGGGTGCTATTGTCCCACCAGTCCGGTCTATGTGTGGACTGTGAGTGCTGCTCATAGCTGAACAACATCAGAAGGAGCTGTGGGTGGTGATGAGACGCACACTGACAGAAACCATGGAGAAGTGATATTGGCTCTCAGAGGAAGAGCAGACCTACAGTAGAAGTTAGGCAGCAGTATTGAAACCATGCTGCAGCAGTACAGTATTTGCACGACCATAAGATGAACCGTACTAAAAGGCACAGTCTCAGTTGTGTGTGCCATTACAGTGGGGCCTCAGCTTTTGAACATAATCCGTTCCAGGTTGGTGGTCGAGGTCTGATTTGGTCGAGGTCTAAAATAATTTTCTGGCCCATATGAAAAGTCCAGTTTTTTCAATAAAATGTGTATCTAACCAGCAATTTGGTCCTAAACATGTAGATCTATATTTATTATCTTTTTGTCATCCTTCGTATTGTAGGTATTGGCCGGCATTTTTTGCCAAAAAAGACCGGTCTCATCACAATTAAAACAGCCTTTAAGCACCGGGCCTTATAGTCGTGAAAATACAGTAATTGATAGAGATGGCACGATCTGATACCCAGGAGTGGTATTGGTTTAAGGTAGATCAAAATTTCAAGAAATCTTATACCAAAATTTCTCGAAAATTTTGGTTGAGAGTTGAGTTGGTCGAGGGCTGAGGCGTTCGAAAGCTGAGGTACCACTGTACTATATTTAACACACACAAAAGTCGCACCTGATCATAGGGCGCCCACACTTCCCCCTTTAACGTTCTCATGGTGTCCTCTACTACGTCCGCCTTACAACAACAACACATATAGGGCGCGTTGCACAATGAAAATAACGTAATTGATAGAGATGGCTCGATCTGATACCCAGGAGTGGTACAGATTTAAGGTAGATCAAAATTTCAAGAAATCTTATACCAGATGATTTGCACCTTATGTGGTATTCTACACTGCTGTTTCCATTTGACACCTTCAGTACTTCAGTTGATGTACAGTTTAGAGACACTAGGACTAGGCAGACGACAGGAGGCAGAGCTGGAGGTGGTGGAGATAAAGATGCTGAGGTTCTCTTTAGGAGAGACAAGGATGGACAGGATCAGGAATGAGGTGATTAGAGGGACAACACAGACTGGAAGGTTTGGAGAAAAAGCTAGAGAAGACAGATTGAGATGGTTTGGACTTTTCCAGAGGAGGGGAAATATTTCAGAACACCAGAAATTTTATTTTATTTAGGTGTATTTATCTGTCACAACTTAACTACCGGTCCATGAGACATTTAACCGGCCACTGCTAATTGTTGACTACAGTTCTACTTGAAATGAATGAAATTCACGCGAAGCAACTCATCTTATAAATTTGTCAACAAATATTCCTTCTACTTTGCTCTGAATATAGATGCTCTAATATTGCATCTAAGTTGTTTTTTTTTTTTTTTTTTTTTTTTTTTTTACCCCTTTTTTTTGCATAAACCATGGTGTTTTCACAGCAGGTTCACATTTACCAAATGTCAACTGTCAGTGTGATAGTGTTTTGTCCTTTTTTTACGTCACGTGTTTGATTCCATGGCTGGGTTTAATGAGCTTGAAGTGTAGCCATGGCATCCTTCAGAAGGTCTTTAATGAGGCAGGAGTGAGTTCTCAGAGATTGGTGCTGTTTTGTCCCAGAGACTTTGATTTCATCCACACTTCTCCATCTCAGAAATTAATAGAACACAAATTTAATATGGAATTTATAAAATGAATAATTTGTTCTTGTCTAAAGGTTTAGATTTGTCAGTTGAGGCTGAGGTGTTTGCTGTTCGTGGGGATCATCTCATCCCAGATTCAGCGACTGTTATTTAGATCTGATTTCAGATTCCTCACCAAACCAAATGCATTATTGATGGCAGTGGAATTTACCTTTCCAAATGTTTGGCCCTCAAGCCCATATGGCATCAAGGTTTGCAGAAAAATATTTGTTAGTGAGAGGTCCACTGGGCCGGCACGGTGGAGACGGCTTAAGGCTTGGATCAGGAAATATATTGGTGCTTAAAAAAAAATCAAAATATCTGGTAAGAACTGGGGGAAACCGCCTTCGCGGTGAACTGTTACTTTGTCGAATGTCATGTCGGGAAAGTTTGTTCCATCAAGAAATAGCGTGTGAAAACTGAACTTTGTGGTGTGTGAGCCTTCAGGGAGAATCCAACTTCCACAACAAGCTTCTTCTTCTTCTTCTCCTTTTAGCATGTATCCACTGTCCCTACTCTGAACATGTCCTACCCATCTCAATCTGGCTTCTTCCCCAAACCTTCCTTGTCCCTCTAATGACCTCATTCTTGATCCTGTCCATCCTTGTCTCTCCTAAAGAGAATCTCAGCAGCATCTTTAACTCCTCCACCTCCAGCTCTGCCTCCTGTCTTCTACCTATTCCTAGTGTCTAATCCATCCATCATGGCTGGTCTCACCACTGTCCTGTAAACCTTTCCCTTCACCTGAATCTCTTCCACAATCTCCACTGCTCTAAACAGTTGATCCTCAGTATCTAAACTCCTCCACCTTCACCACCTCTCCTTCTTGTAACCTCACCATTCCAAAGTTCTCACCTTTATTCCCACACATACTCTGTCTTGCTTCGACTGACCTTCATTCCTCTTCTCTCTAGTCCAAACCTCCACCTTTTAGGTTCTACTCTAGCTGCTGCCTACTCTCACTGCAGAACACAATGTCATCTGTTAACATCATCGTCCGTAGAGACTCTTGTCTCACACCATCTGTCAATCTGTCCATCACTAAAGCAAACAAGAAAGGGCTCAGGCACGATCCTTGATGAAGTCCCACCTCTACCTTAAAGTCTTCTGTGCTTCGGCACACCTCACCGCCGTTGTACTGTTCTCATACATGTCCTGCACCAATCTAACATACTTCTCTGCCACTCCCTCATACAAAAACCCCAATTCCTCCCTTGGCACCCTGTCATAGACCTTTTATGGAACCACAACATACTCTGTGCTTAGCTTTGGTCATCGTCTTTAGCCGAGTCCCCTCACTAATGCATATTGTGCGGTTGCAAGCATGCGATTGGCCGGTTAGATTGTTGCAATGCAGCACGCAGTAAAACAGGTGTACCTAATTAAGTGGCTGATGAGTGCGGCAGGATGGGAAGAAGCAGAATGACTCTCCCATTAAGGCCTTCATTTTTCTCCTGATGTAATTGTTTTCTTGATTAAAATGCCGGGAGGCAATAAGATGCTGATTACATTTCCCGCTAATAAATCCAATCGCAGAGTGAGGAAAGTCGGCGGCGGAGTTGACGAGGCTCCTAGTTTGATTCAGATCGTCTGTGTGTTTGTTTAATCCTGAAAAGTGCTTCAATCGGTGGTTGTTTTCTTAACAGTTGATTTACAAAAACACAGTCGTGTTTATGGGATAATAAAAAGCATTAGTTCAGCACATATTCCACATCCATATACCAGGTTAGTGTAGAAGGTTCCTCCTGCTCTTTAATGCAGACACTGGTATTAACCCAGGTCTCATCTAATAGGGAGACAGATTCTGTATTCCTTTTAATCTTTTTTCAGCTCTAATTAATTCACACAGCGCGGCCGACCCACGTCCCTGCTGGCCACAATGTGAAGTTTAGTTAACAAGTCATCTGCTCGTGTCTGCAGCGCCACAAATTAATATTGTATGGGAGTAAGTTAGGAAACAGAGTGGCCAAAAGAGCACCAAAAGTATTTTTGTTTCACATATGGAAAGTTAAGAAAAGTTGAATATAAATATGTATACATTTTATATTAGGTTAACATGTGTATGTATACAGTATTTAGGTTTATATATAGAAGGCAAAAATGTGTATTTTTGTATGAAATGTGTTTACTGTATGTATGTTTATGTATATTGATATACACATATAAAGTAAATATATATACACTATGTGTAAACAAAGACATATAAAATATTTAAATTTGAATAATTACATAATAATATATCTACATGTATATATGCAGACACATATAATTTATGTATGAAATGTATACATTTGAATATATATATTGATACAGTATATACTATATATACTATAAAGACATATATGTCATAGTATACAGTATATATCAGCATATATTTATGTATATGCAGACATAAAAGAAATGTTTTCAAATATATGTATTTCTACGTACATTCGTATATATATATATGAATGTTTATATATACATTTATTTATTCATATATTTATGCAGGCATATATAAATTATCCATGAAATGTATACAAATGTACGTATATATACTGAATTTAAAGGCATATATGTCAAATTATTTATATATATGTATTTATATAAGATGTATTTATATTTTTTTGACTTTTAAAAATTATCCATGAATGTATACAAATTTATTTCTACATATATTTGCATAAATACTGTATGTATTTATATATTATATATTTCAATGTATAATTTATACATGAAATGTTTACAAACATATGTATTTACTTACTTACTTACTTGCAAACTTATACGATATGTCATTGTGTCAGCATATATTAATATATGCATACATTTAATTTGACTCATGAATTCCCACTGTTCGTTAATTATTATATTGTAATTGTCTAAACGAACAAAAATTCCAAGTGACAAGCTTCACTTTGAGTTAACATCCTTCCAGCATTTGTCCCATTCTAGCTCACTGTCAGTGTTGAAATGTCAAGCGTAGCAGTGGGACACACTGATAAGTAATTAGCCACTTCAGAACCCTTTTGATAAACTTTGCACACGTCCCAGTGTGATCCTGTCCTCTGACAGAGGAGTGGAGGAGAGAGTCAAGATGAGAAGAAAAAAGTTAGGCAAACACAGCAGTTGTGTTGAAATGATCAAAAGATGTTCTTTTCTACCGGGGAGATCTGAGAGTTGACACTGATGTGTCCGTAACAGAAGCAAAACTGTCAGAAGTCAGGCCTGAGGCTCTGCTTACACTTCTATCTGCAACACTAACATATTCCCTCTCATACGGTGTACCGTATATTCTAAAGGACAATCTGTTGATATAGTCAATATAAATATTTATTATCCAAAGCGACTAACAGCAGAGAATTAACAGGTTTCTCTGGGAATCGAAACCCAGGACTCTGCTTCTGGGACATGCATTCTAACCACTAAGCTTTGGAACCATCATTGCTGCTTTGTCCAATATTGTAACTTTATTCTTGTCCTTCAAAGTTCAGGACAAATTAGTTCTTTTGAACATATTGTTTCATATCAACATATTTATTCAAATGCTTACGTAATATTATTGCACTCAACTCACACTTCTGCATCTCAGTCAAAAAGTGTGTTACTTGACATTTGCTTCCACAACCGTAAAAAATTGAAAAGTATTTCATCTCCAAGTATGTGTTTGTGTAAAATATATAAAACTAGTTATTTTAGATGAATAAAAATCAATCAATTATTTTAGAGCACATTTCATGCATAAAGCAAACTCTGTAGACAATGTAGATCCTTGCAGCGGCTAAGTAACGTCTCCTAAGAAAAATCCCTAGTTTGGAGAAAAAAAAGGGGGGGAAAACCTCAGGGAGAAAGACGGAGGAGGGATCCTCACCCAGGACAGGATGATGGGCAAAAGCAAGAACATGTTTTGGATTTTATAATAATTACTATGTAAAATACATCTGCCCACTGGTAGAACTTCTGAAATCTGTGATGGTGAGGTGAGATTAGTAGAGTCAAAGTATCTTCTCCTACTTTACACTTGTACCTTTTTGAGGGTTTCAGACTCCAACTACCTCCATGTCCTCCCTCACTGCATCCATCAATCTCCTCTTTGTCTCCTACCTGGTAGCTCCATCTCTAGGATCATTCTTCTACCAATGTATCCACTGTCCCTCCGCTGAACATGTCCAAACCATCTCAATCTGCCTTTTTCTCCAAACCTTCCTGTCTGTGTTGTCCCTCTAAACACCTCATTCCTGATACTGTCCATCCTTGTCTCTCCTAAAGAGAATCTCAACATCTTTAACTCCTCCACCTCCAGCTCTGCCTCCTGTCTTCTGGAGACATGTATTCATTCATTCAATCATTCATTCATTCGTTTTTGTCTGCTTGTCCATTGCTCACATGGGCAGCAGTCTCCACCACTGCCACTCAAATCACACTGCACCCTACTGTGAGCCTTCCTGTGGATTAAAACCTGAAGCCTTGCAAAACCCAAGTCTGTTTCCTCTCCAGAACAACTAGACTTCATTTTCCTCTTACTTTGCTGCCACAGTCAACCAACCAAGTCCGTATTGTTACTCTATCGCATCCTTGGTCTCGGCCTGAAGTCCAACCCAACTGGACAGCAGCGTTATACTGACAGTAGGTCATGGTTGAGAAGAGAGTAACACACATGGCTCCAGAGGTAAAGCGCTCTGACGGGTTACTGTAGACAGGAACCAACAAACCTCATGAATCCTTTATCAGTGTGTTTGAACAATGATCAGACTGGATAATAGCCTGAAGGTGAGGTTCTCCTTTTGAAGGAGGTGGAGTGGTTGAATCTGAGTGTGAAACGGAAGAGTCAGGAAAAGGACAGACAGGACTGTGTAACTTTCTTCTTGTCTGTAATGAAATTGCATTTTGTTCCCTAACACCCTGAGCATCAACAGGTTGGTGTTAAATATTTACAACTGACTGTGGTATCTGGTGTAAAATGGAAAAAAAAAGAAACATCCTCAGCTCTGTTGCTGCAGGTTTTCCATAGAGGTGATAAACACCTCCACCAAATGATTCACTGGCAACTTATAGAGTCTGTGTGGTCATATTTAGACAAGCCGCTCAGATAACGTAGAGGAACCACACTTTCAAAACGTGATGGAACTCTACCTAATTTGGGGCAGTTGGTGGTCTGGTGGTCAAGGAGGAGGACTTGGGTCCGCAAGGCCCCCGGTTTTAATCCCCCTACCACCATGTTACCGCTGAGGTGCTCTGATCATGCTATCATCCCCACACACTGCACTCCAGCAGCTCCCTGTTAACTACGGTGATGGGTTAAATGCAGAGGCATGATTTCCCGAAGGATACTCCTTTCGGCTTGTTCCTTTTCTCAGGGGTTGCCACAGTGAGTCAACAATTTCCATCTCCCCCTGTCCTCCGTATCCTCAACTCTAACTCCAACTACCTCCATGTCCTCTCTCACTGCGTCCATCAATCCCCTCTTTGTCTCCTGCCTGGTAGCTCCATCTTTGGGATCATTCTTCTACCATTGTATCGCCTCTCCCTTCTCTGAACATGTCCAAACCATCTCAATCTGTCTCCTCTAGCTTTTTCTCCAAACCTTCCTGTCTGTGTTGTCTCGTTCCTGATCCTGTCCATCTGATTACCGTAATTTCTAAACTATAAGCCGCACCAGACTAAAATCCGAACCCAATATATTTTTTAAAGGAAAAAACCCTTTTTACATACATAAGCCGCACCTGACTATAAGCCGCATGTGCCTCATTCCTTATACATTTTCCATGATGAGGGTCAGTTTATGCTAATTTTATTCATGTACAAAGCGTGTTACCGTACGTTATACTTCTTCTTCTATGGTGTTTATTGGCGGTTGTGACTTGTGTCTTCCTCGACACCACCTGTCTCACTCTTACCTTTTCTGTTTGAGCAGTTAGACAAAATGCATACATTACATTATATCTTTGCATAAGCCGCAGGGTTGAAATTGTGTGACAAAAGTTGCGACTTATAGTCCAAAAATTACGTTAATAGAGTTCTATCCCCCTACGGCATGGTCCCCCCACACTGCTGCCCTGCTCACTATGGTTAAAGGCATAATTTCCCAAAGGATATTCCCAAGGGATTAATAGAGTTATAAAAGTAAATAATAAAAAAAATAATAATTTTAAATAATGAATATTTAAACCATTAATGACAACAATATTCGGTTTCCTTGCCTTCTTAGGCAACCGGTTATTAAGTTTTACATTGTGGAGTGTTTTTTTGTCCATCTTGTCCCGTTGCTTATGGTAGCGCTGGCATCCGTCTATTTTGTCCACCTGCGGTCGTCCTTCGAAGGACTTGATTTCCAGCCATCTCTGTAACAACCTCATGAGGTTGAGTCAGACTTGGCTGTAGGACAGACGCTGAGTCGGTTCGCCCGGTGTTTGTCTGGTACAGCAGTCATGTTTTGGTATTGATTTCCGTCTCGTCACCTGCCCGCAGTGAAAGCACTCAAGAAAAGTTACACTTGGTTAAACTGCATTAGCACAAAGTGATAAAAGAGCTTTGACAAGGAAAAAAAAAAAAAAAGCCGTAAATGTAAAGTTCACTGTAATGGATCGTGCAGCTGAATCCATTTCATGCTGCTTCTAATAGACTTTAATATTGTATGGAAATGAATGGGAACAAATGAATGCCTGCAGCAAGAAGAAATATATTAAAGATTCACATCTCCTAAGAACAGCAGGATGGATTATGGGTTGGTTAGCTGTAATTTCAGCCCTACATGATTCCTATTGGACGAGATGAAAGGAGCCAAACTGCTGCTCTAATCCCTTGAAACCTCACCTGTATTATTCACTCCGCGTTTGGATTATTCACAGCATTTGTCGAAGCAAAGTCTTTGGAAATGTTCAATCTCGTTTTTATCTGCATGTAATAATGGAACCAGCCCGTAAAGTGTCCACCAGGGTCGAACATTACCGAGAGCACCATAATACCCTTGATATATGTAAATGTAATTGTAAAAAAGAAATATATTTCTTATTTAAATGATGCTGTAATCCAACAAGGTGAGTGTTATAATCACACTACTCTGTGAACTGGGGCCGACCAGAACATGTTAGTTTAAATGAGTTTACTTTTCTAACTCACAGCGTTAGAGGAATTTAAAAAGCAGTGGCTAATCCTAAATTTCATAAGAGTTAAATAGTGATGATCGAGAATGACAGGAGATTTCTTTAATCCAAAATAACCTTACAATTATAAAGACAATCTCTCCAAAGTTTATCGAGAAATCTCATTCATTCATTCATCTGATGCCAGGTCACAGGGGTTGCTAGCGCCACCCAAATCACATTGCATCCGTATTGTGAACCTTCCACTCCACACTGTCCTGTTCCTTCTATCAGGGGGGAATGCTAATGGAAATCAACCTTTATGACTATAATTGGGAAGATTAAAATGTTTTTAGTAGAATCCTTATAGCTCATTTATAGCAGACCTGGGCAAACTAAGGCTCGGGGGCCGGATGCGATCCGTTTGGTGTTATAATTCCGGCCCGCCAGACTTGTCCAAATGATACTTTTAATTTATATTGTCGTTATCCGTCTACCTTTTACCTGCGAAGCCGGCAATTCGCCAATAGATAGTTCAAAGAGGCTTAAAACATTTTGCCTTTAATCAATACTTCACTCATCATTTATCTTTGTTCACTCACATTTTAGTACCACCTGTGTCCCGCCAGACAAAATAATTGCCCAGGCCTGGTCTATAGCAGGGAAGTCAAACTCAAATACCCTGTGGGCCATATCTAAAAACTGGGATGTAGTCATGTGCCCAACTTAATGTTTATTGAAAAGTTAACAGCATTTCGTGGAGGTTTGTATTGATTCTTTTTTTTTTTTTTTCATGGAAACAAACTTGAGTTTCCACATAAAGATTGAATATGGAAGAACCAGATCTTAAAGTAATAAAGACAAGAGCAAACACACACCAGCTTTCAGTTTGGCCCAGAGGCAATGTCTCTGTTGTTGGTGTTAGATTCCAGGGTTCACCTTCTAGGGAGGTTCAAATCCTGGTTAGGGCGGTAGGCTTCCAGTGGACTCACAACCTGCAGGAAGGTCCGGTCTGGTTCAATGTGATTTGGGTGGCAGTTGTGGAGAAAGCTGCCACTGAGACCCAGTAGATAAAACATACGTCTGTAGCATGTCATATCATCTGCTCCTTTTTTAATGTTCACCATTTGTTCCTCCTTTGTTTTGATATTATTTCACAGATATGACCTACTGGGGCCAAATTTGGGCCTCGGGCCTTAGTTTGGCTCGTGGGTGGCAGCCGGGTGGACCCAAGTTCGCTTCCTTAACCATGTTCTTAACCACAAGGCCACAGTTAGTCTAGTTGGTGAGCCAGCTAGAAGTTACATTTTTTCTTTTGTTTTGATAATATCTCACAGGTATAATCACGCTGAATTTGGGCCTCAGGCCTTAGTTATCCCCTCCATGATGATTAAGAGATAAGAGATAAAACTTTCATCATATATTACAAAAATATGAAAAGAGTTTGAAAAAATACATCCAAAAAAATACTATCACATAAAACAAGTTTTAATAACATGTTATTTTTTTAAAAAGCTTGTTTGCCACAAAACCGTTTTTTCTCTTCTGCCTACAAGCGGTGTCCTGGGGTTGTAGTACACCGTGACAACCCGTGTTTACCAGGAAACACCAGGAGTGAAGGTGTTAGGAATCCAACAGTGCCTGGCTCCTCAGCACTAACGCGGGCCAGGCCATTTACTGCCAACATACAACACACACAAAAAAAAAACCCCTCCATGCTGTCCTCACCTGTTCACCTGGACTATTAAGACTAGCAGTCTCCTTCACCGTCTCCTTGTTGGTGAAGGAAGTGTGGAGGTTACGTTGTGTGAACAGGTGCATTGTTCCTGTGGAGACCCTCCTACTGTGACTGTTTAATTAGTCACCAGTGTGAACGCAGGCGTCGGATCTCGGCGTTGCTCCACTCCCTCTGTGACAAACAGTTGCCAAATAAACACATCCAGAGTGGAGCTCCCATCTCCTGATGCCGAGGGCGGTTGGAAGGCTTTGGGGGGAGGACGAGGGGGTGCGGGCAGGGGGGGGTGATTGAATTGTTTACAGCTTTGCTCTCTTTTTCAACCTCCCCGGTGGGAAATGCAGCATCATTTATATCAGCCCTGCTGACCTTGAGTAACGGCCCGCGGAGGTCTGCCGCATCTTAATGACACCGTCGATATCAAACGCCTCAGTCGGGCTGACGGTGACTACAGTGAACGGAACCAGCTATGAATGTGTTCACTTCTGCCTCTCTGTCTGTATATACGTTTTCTAAAGAATCCCCAAGCTTCTGTTTTTCTCCTTTTGGCAGTTGATTTCTTTTTTGCTGACATTTTTCCCCTCCAGTCCAGTAAAACTTCCAGATTTTAGTATTTCCACCTCTGCCCACTGGCAGTCTGTATCCTCACATAACTCTCAGGTTTACAGTTGATGCACTGCATGTGTGTGTGAAGACTACGAAACACTTTTTTTTCTGGGTGTGGGTTGAGCAGCATGAAATTAGTGTTGGTTCTTTTTTCTGCCTGGATGAAAAGAAAAAAAAGATTATGTGTGTATATATATTTATATATGTCTATATAGAGAGAGTTTACAGAGGAAAGGGTAGCTTGAGAATGGTGCTGGTGTTTCACATCTGCTTTAGCAGTACCATCAATCTGTACCATCATTAAGAACAGAGAAGTAATTTAAGAAGCTATGTTTGCCAAAAGAAGGACCAGGATACAGTCATTTGCGACATAGTGAGGTGAACATTAAACAAGTACCACTTCTCATTACGCTATATGGCTAAGATTGTTATCGTTTTTTCCTCCGATAATGAAATTCCGATAACACAATGCCTTAGTTTGGCCAAATTTGCTGGAATCACAAAGGGTCCTGAGACATTTACCTCAGTTTTGAGGTTAAACATAGCAAATATCGTCATTGGATGATTTTGGTATCGGAAAATTAAGGGTTCTGCAATATCTAGAAAAAACGGTATTGGCAAAGGCTGATATCGTACGTATATAAAACGTATACAGTATGTATGTACAGTATATGTTAATACAGGGGTCTCAAACCATAGGGTTTACCATAAAATGTGGAGAAAAAGCCTATAAAATATTATTATAAATTCAACTTTCACATCAAGGTGGGAATCGCAAAATATCGTTCCACAGGCCGCAAATGGCCCACGGGCCGCGAGTTTGACACCCCTGTGTTAGTATGTATATGGATAATTATATATGTGTGTGTTTATATTGACCCATCCATTTGCACTCACTTAACCTACCTTAACCTACATAATTTCCAGTGGGGTCACCACCCACAGGAAGGCACACAGTGTGGTGCAATGTGATTTGGGTGGCAGTTGTGGAGACTGCTGGCCAACAGCAGATAGGAAGATGAAGATAAATTAATGTATGAATGAAAAAAGAGTTTTTTTATTATTAAGTATTTATTATTAATTATTTGAAATCATCATCGTCCACCAGTGGGCAGCAAACGTACCGCGGAATCAACTTTCAATCACACCCGTTCCTCCTCCATCAGACCTGGTTGAAAAAAAGAGCAAACTAAAGATCGGCTCCTCTGTGAAATCAGTGGTGTCATTAATCTCTGATCATTGTCTTCTCTTTTCCCTTTTGTCTCTTTATCTCCCAGGTCTACATTCCCTGCAGATCAGCTATTGTCCTGGCCAACGAGGAGATAGATTACTGTTATTAGTGGATGATTGTCTCGGCAGAGAGAGACGACGGTCCAAGGACAATCCCCGGACCCCTGTTCACAATCACCTTAATTTCAGAGCGTCAACTATGCACACCACCCAAACCTGCTTTTTGTGTCGTATAACTCTGCTTAATGGGAGGGAGGATCAAACTGTGTGCTTTAACACATCATGAGTAACACTGGTTGTTTGTGTGAGTATGTTCCCTCACTGATGATCGGACAGACATTACACATAAAGTGGACAGATTCTAAGACAGATGTGAGAATACCAAATAGTTTTATTGTGACATTTTTGTCACAGTGTTAAGCTGAAGAAAAATTTGATTTTTATCTCCAAGAAACTGTTTTGGAAAAAATTAAAGCAAAAACAAATTTAACTGAATTCATTTGCCCACCTCAAGATCAGTTTTTCAAAATAAAATACAAGTTTTACTTTTTTTTTGAGCATTTTGACCTGGATTGATTGATCCAATTTTTTTTCATTCCTGATACCCATTTTTGCGACATGAAGTATCTTCTGATACGGATCACAATCCAAAAACCACAGGCTGCTGTTGATGAGTCCACTGTCCCTGTTGACGACATGTGGCCTAAAGTTGAGATTTCAACCTGCAGCAGCGACCATAAACAATGTCGTTGTTTTTCTTCGATGTTCAATCCTTAACCCTTCACCAACACCGATCCTGAACGTGGGATTTGATCCCAAATCCAATTTTGATCCTCTTTTAGCTTCTGTTGATTTTATGTGTGCGTTGAGCAACAAGGACCTGAAACTGTGAGAAAACATAAAACACAAACAATATCAGATGTGATTGAATCAGAGAAGAGAGAGAATATATTATATTTTGATCAATCATTTTGTATGTAATCAAACATAGTGACAAACCCAACAAAGTGCTTCATTGTTCACCAGCAGACACTGACTGTAGTCTATTGCAGTAACAGTCTGATCCCTGCAGAGCCATCGCTCTTCTATGTTTGTGCCGTGGGACACTTGAGTGTATAAAGACTTCATTGAAGTAATACATGTTTAATTGTGTTGTAATGCTTGACTTTATGTATCAGCAGAGGGGCCTGGATCACTTGCCGTTTTAAGAGCCCAGAAATAAAGCCAGAAAGAGTTTTTTCTGATAATAAAAAAAAAAGTATTTTGTTTTATTCATAATATGTTTACACTTGTCATTCATAAACAGTCAAACTGTTCGTTTGAACAAAATAAAATGTAATTTCTTGTCCAACATCCCTCATTAATAACCAGGCCCTAAAAAGATCAGGTTTTTACATTTATACATTTAACAGACGCTTTTATCTAAAGTGACTCACGAGAGGAGGATTAACATGTCATTTTCCCATAAGAGAAACGTTAAATATCCTGTTCTACTTTAGCATAGGATTTACTACCAAGGAAATACTTCTGGTTCATTCGCCCCATATCACGATAACCATTAAAAACTTCTTTCATCTTCATCTGCTCACTTTCTTGCAAAATGCTGTAGGTTGAAGACATTCATTTATTCATCTTCTGAACCGTAACTGGGTCTCAGGGGCAGCAGTCTCCACGACTGCCACCCAAATCACACCGTACCATACTGTGAACCTTTTTGTGAATGGTGAGCCCACAGGAAGTTATGTGGGTCGGGACTGAGCTGTGCTCAAAACACCTCAGTGGCAACCTGGCAGCTGTTGGATTCGAACCTGGATCCCAGCTGACACAAGGCCGCTCATTTAACCGCCAGGCCACCAGTGTCAGAACATTAAAACGTAAATCACTTAAATTAAGGATTTTTTTTCCTAGAGATGTTTGATTTTGACTTCCACCAATATTCCAAACCTTTTACTTTTGGATATCGATATCAAAAATTAACTTTTGAAGATATTGTTTTAACACTTTTCACTAATATAAGTTGCCACTTGTCCCGAATACTGAGGTAAAAGTCAATCACTGCAATCACACATGTTAGTATTTTTCATTATTGGAGGAAAAACCATATCCATATCTTACAAATATCACGTAATGAATCTAATATTAGACATCCATACTTTTTTTCCTATAGCGTCGACTTTATACCCATAAATTCATGACTGATTTTAGGCGATGTTACGACTATATTTACCAAAATGACATCTTTTTTTTTTTTTTATGTATTAACTTCTATTGTTTTATTCTCATTTATATCCAAGGGTGATTCACAACCACTGTGTTTTTGCCGACTTTCGGCCGCTATAGTCGTGGATCTGCGTGACACGGATGGATTTCCCTCCTCCTGAAGCTGAAGGAACCAGAGGAGGAACTCAAACCCATTTATATTCATGACCAGCTCCTCGTGTTTAGCCAAAAGTATCTTGATCATGTTGTTTCCCCTTCTGTAGCAACAAAGCATTGAAAAATGTTTTTCTCCACTGCGGAAAAACAAAGTACTGAGACAATCACTGTGCATAAATTTCAGGCTCAGAGTCTGTGATGAAGGAGCCGAGTGTTTAATCATGGCCCATCAGTTCATGTCATTGTCACTTTAGGTCTGACACCAGAATCCTCAGATTCTGTTCCCAAATGAGGTCTGATACTCGTTCACTATTGCACCACACTTCTCTGTCTGTGACACATGGCTTTTCGCATTCATGTTGAAAATGAAATGTGGCTAAATCTGCATCCGGGGCTTATATGAGGCCCGTGGTAAGGAGCTATGGGGGTCAAAGACAAAGATATAAAAAGTTGGTGTTGAGAGACAATTTCAAGCTCCAGAATGAGAGAAAAAAAGACTCACAGTGTGTGTAAATAACAACACAGCAGTGGGCCCAAACCTTGGGTTGCAGACCAACTCTGGTCCATGGATTAAGTGGAACAGGGTCACACATAAAGAATGCAGAATGCTTTGAATATTCCTGCTTTATTTACCATCTGATTCAAAATATTTTTTTATTTCCCAAAATTACTAGATTTTCTATAGCAGTGGTGGCCAAGCGGTTAAGGAAGCGGACTTGGGTCCACAAGGCTTCAGGTTCAAATCCACCAGCTGCCGTGTGCCACTAAAGTGCTCTGAGCTTAGCACCATCCAGAACCACATAACTTCCAAGAATCTTGCAAGACACCAGCTTTGGAGAATCACGTCTTCTTGTCTTGTCTTTGAAAAGATTCTTAGTGTAGGTTAGCACAGTCGGTGAGGAGATTGAAGAACATTGAAAAGAAGAAAGCTTTATCTAACAGACAATTCTAGTAGTCGTACTTGAACGTTTTCCATCTCCCTCTGTCCTCTGTATCTTCTACTCTGTCTCCAACTACCTCCACGTCCTCCCTCACTGCATCCATCAATCTCCTCTTTGTCTATCCACTGTCCCTCCTCTGAACATGTCCAAACCATCTCAATCTGTCTTCTCTAGCTTTTTCTCCAAACCTTCCTGTCTGTGTTGTCCCTCTAAT
>JAFBJS010003861.1:104422-143106 GCA_016785265.1 Paraplagusia blochii
CCTCTAATCACCTCATTCCTGATCCTGTCCATCCTTGTCTCTCCTAAAGAGAATCTCAGCATCTTTAACTCCTCCACCTCCAGCTCTGCCTCCTGTCTCACACACATGTCGCACACACAATTGTTATATTTAGAAAATACCAGCTTATATGCCGGTCGTGTCACTTTTATTTATTATTAAAGATCCATGAAAAAGATCAGACATTTTACTATAAAGACAGATGGTGAAATTATTGTAAAAGCAATGTGCAACATTCTACCAATGTTGTAAAATATGTTAAAAATTCTAATTTAATGAATCGACCACAACAGACAAAACACCAATGGTGTCAGACGTTCTTACTTTGCCAGTGTTGGTGTGTGCAACCATATCGTAGTACAGTAATAGCTCATGGCCTAATGCAACGCCTCTGCTTCTTCACAACTATGCTGAGAAAAAAATCAACCTTTTTGTGAATTTCAGCTGCTAGACTCACACATTACCACGCACACACATACTAGGAAAAGCTTACAATTTGCAGGCTGCGGCATCTACTCCACCATGGGAACAAAATCGTTTATTTTTATCAGCCACTGTTGCACGTGAGAAGATTTCATTTGCGTAGTTTTCTGACGTGACAGTGTGTCTTTATCTCTGTCTTCGGAGCGAGCTGTGAACCACCAGAGGAAAAACCCTGAGAGTCTGATGTTGTTGTAGTGCAGAAGTGTGACATTCATCTGACAGTGAAGAGAGTTTTACAAACTGACCCATTAGATTATGTGTCTCACACACATCAAACTCAGGCCTGGGGCCCAAATCTGGCCCACATTGTAATTATATTTAGCCTGTGGTATCATGTTAGAAGTGTACTAAAGTTGACCCGCAGGTATTTTGGCCTATATACTGTAGTATTAGTGGGTACTAGGGGTGTGCAAATTCATCATTTTGGATCGGACTGAACTGAATCGAACTGGATCGATCGTTTAATATTTTTTTATGAATTATTTTTATGAATCAGATCGTAGCCGATATATGCAATATATGATCGAATCGAGATATGAATCTAATCGTTATGTGAGTGAATATTCACACCCCTAATATACACTATATATTTATTAGGGGTGTGCAAATTAATAGTTTTGGATTGGTTTGGATCGAACTGAACCGAATCGGATTGAACTGGATCGATCGTTTAATATATTTTATGAATTGTTCCTGAATCGAATCGTGGCCTGTGAATGGAGATATGAATCGGATCGTTATGTGAGTGAACCGTCACACCCCTAGTGGGTACCCTATGTTATAGCTCAGGCATGGACAAAATAAGGCCCGGGGGCCGGATGTGGCTCAGTGAGCTTTTGAACGCAGCCCGCCAACCTTGTCCAAATTAAACAATCTATTTAGATTATCATTATATTCTTACCTTTTCTCTGCAACAATGTGTTTCCCCAGTAGATGATGTCATAAAGGATATTAGAAATGTAGGATTTTATACATGATTTTTACATGCCATTTTGTCTTAGTTCAAACAAACAATCCATATTTCTGCTCTGGACTTGGCTGTGTGTCCAATTTTAGGACCAATTGTGGCCTGCAAGTCAAAAAGTTTGTCCATCCCTGTTATCGCTTATATCTTTTTGGAGATTTACATTAAAAAGGAACTGGAAATGCTACAGTTAAGGAGACATTATAAGAGACAAATACTACAGATGATACAGATACAAATATATGTATGTCCCATTTGTTTGTAATATTAAGCGTTGGTTGGTCCAGTTTCAATGTTTTTGCAATACTAAAGTTTGTTTCCATTTAGAGAGAATGGGAAACTATTACTACTTCCCATTTTTTTTATTTTTCCCCACTGTGAATTTGAGTTTGATACCATTGACTTAGACTGTGAAGGAATGTTCATTAAGGCCATGTGTAACAGTTACAGGAAATGATTTTTAAAGGTTAATTTTGATTAATACTTGCTCACTAACATCAACTGGCATTTTTATTTGCTATTTTTGCAGGAAAAAATCTTTTCAAGCACACTTGGCTGCATTAAAAAAACATTAAAAAAAATCAACAGTAACCTCATTCCTGAATTTAGCTTTTAAGTTATTTTCAAATTTCAGGTTAAGATGTGTCAAGTGTTCTGGGGGAAGACATTTTGTCAGCTGAAGGACTGTATCATTAAATGGGCTGCATCCTAGACATACAGTACATACATACAAACAAACATACACATACACATATCCATCCATCCATCCATACATACATACACATACACATACACATACACATACACATACACATACACATACATACATACATACAGTACATACACACATTTAACCGTACATACACAAACGCATACAGAAATATAGTATACATACATACATACACACATACATGCATACATACAGTACATACAAATATAATACATACAGTACATACAAATATAATACATACAGTATATACATACATACATACATATATACATACAGACATACATACATACATACATACATACGTATATAAATGCATTCATATACATACATACACCAAAAGGGAAGAGCATACTTTACGTACATACAGTTACAGTTACATATTACATACACTTAACACATACATACATCAATATACTACATAAATACATACATACATACATACAGTACATAAATACATATATACATACATACATACATACATACATACATACATACATATACACCAAAAAAGAAGATCTAACGTTGATCTTTCTAGACTAGGCTAAATATCAGCAGATGTAGATGTAATGTCAAATAATCTAAACTTATTTTCAAAATATTCTACCTGAAAATTGAATTTTCTGTCAAATGGTCTGAAAACCAAATTGTAAACCTAAGATTGAAGAAATTAACCTGAATCTACAACTCAGCCGAGGGGACACTAAAATTGGACAACCTGATTGTGTGAAAAATTCTACTACTGAAGATCAGCCAACCCACTCAGTGAACTGTTAAGACATGAAGAGCTTGTCTCTGGTATTCAAACTGGAGTCAAACTGCGCAGCCTTTACATTCACAGTGCAAACAATGCAGGACAAAGTAGGATAAATGTGTCTCTGTGGCGAGGCCCAGCACAGAGCAGCGGTCTGACATTAATTTTGTCATTATTACGTTCTGTGTTTCATACTGTGCAGAACACTGGCAGCCACTGTCTCCAGTGTTCCTCTCTGGGACCCAGAGTACTACTTGTTTTCAATTGTACAATGTAATTAACAGTACCCTCCTGGTATCTCTTGTCTATTCGATCCTCATTAAAGGACTTGAATGGAAACCACCAGAGCACACACTCTGGAGCAACAGAGATGGTAAATCTAAGGGACCGGCGGTGAGAGCAGCATTAACACTGAAACCTAGCAGCCTGTCAGTTTGGAGCAGAGGTGGAGATAAGTTCACAAATGTGCAGATAATGTATCTGAAGGAAAGAACAAAATGCTGGGATATCCAGAGAACGGGAGCATGCCAGTATTGCGTAAGACTTCACAGGAAGTCTCTCAGGAACTGCATTACTTTAACATCACCTTACAGCCGACTCCCATTTATCAAGGCAAACCACAATTGGCCCACAGGGTGAGTGGCAGTCAACCGTAAATCCAGAAATGTCCGATAAGGCAGCGAACACGGCACTCCCCTCGCCAATTATGTCTTAGCAAGCTTTGATACATGTACTTGTTATAGTTGTAGCAAAGGAGGGAATCATGAAAGAGCGTAAAACCCAGCTGATCCCAGAAACCCCGGCTGTGGGCTGAAGTAACTGATCCAGCTGCAGGAAATTACGCCATTCCAAGCTTTATTTCGTTCTGACAACGTTCCGATCACCTCCTGTTAGCGAATCTGGAATTCTGTTGTATGTATTTAGGAATCAGGCTGAATACTTTGTCTCTGATCAAAATGAATAGACAATAGAGTAAGTTGTTGTGTCACCTCTTCTCCAGGGCTCAAAGAGACGACCCCTGACTGGAGCAGCAGCCGCCGACAGAGCATTCATTTGTACAGGGTGTCACCCAGTGGCAAAGAATGGTACTGCAGCTATTAGAAGCATTAAGTTTGAAGTAAACAATGTCTAATAAAGTTCAGGCAGGATGGAACAGCTGGGGGAAAATGTCAGGAATGATATGTGATAGGGGAGTATCAGCTAAGGTGGAGGGAAAGAGGCCATGATGGATGGATTAGAGACACTAGGAATAGGCAGAAGACAGGAGGCAGAGCTGGAGGTGCAGGAGTTAAAGATCCTACAGTTCTTTTTAGGGGTGACTAGGATGGACAGGATTAGGAATAAGGTCGTTAGATGGACAACACAGACAGGAAGGTTTGGAGAAAAAGCTGGAGAAGCCAGATTGAGATGGTTTGGACATGTTCAGAGGAAGGACAGTGGATTCATTGATAGAGGAATGATTGAAGGATGAAAAGCCATCTATCTATAGTGCCGGAGCGAAAGAGGGCAGTTCATTATGATATGGCCATTAAATGATTTCCTAAGTTTTAGTGGAGTGTAACAGCCACACTGCGGTTGTTTGCTTTGTACTGATGTTGGATCATATCTGTTGTGTACCATGTTTAATAATGTGTACCATGTTTAAAATTTGACTTGTTGTCAATCTTGACCTTGTTGATGAAAGTGTCTTGGATTCGTTTTTTTATGCTGCTGACTGGATGACCTCTGTTCTTTCCTGGATTGTGTTAATAAAGTACCATATTAAAATCTAAAAAAATCTATCTATCTATCTATCTATCTATCTATCTATCTATCTATCTATCTATCTATCTATCTATCTATCTATCTCAATATGTGTAGAATCTGGAGAGAACTTTATAGACCAGTTAAAGGACTGTCTCCTAATGGCATACCTTCTCAGTTTTCTTTCATGAAACCTTACCAGTTCAGGTCAGATGATTGCTTCAGTAAACGAGAGCCAACCATAATGATTGGACATTTACCTTAAAACCATTACAATTGGATACCAATCAATTCAGGTCATTTCTGGGAAATTCAATTCCAAATAACAAATAGTTGATCTTGTCATAGGAATGAAAAAATTCAAACTGGTCCTACTGCTCTGCCATAGCTGAAGGGCAATTACCGTTATAGAGGTCATAAAATTCTGTTTGTATTCAGCAAACTGCCACAAGCAATACATTAAGCCTTGGACATGTTTGGTGTAGGAGGTACCAGGAGGTACCATCACTTTCTGGACTTTTGAAAGAAATGGTTACATGGTTACGTAGACAGGATCCCAGGACCAGGATCTCCACCATGGGAACCCAGGAGTCCTGCTCCACGCCTGTGGAATAACCTCCTAGCTCACTTAGGAGCTAACCAGGACGTTGACTCTTTTAAAATAGGCCTGAAAAGTGATGTAAAGTGCATTAGAGATAAAATATATTATTATTATTATAAATTGACGGCAGTGGTGGAGTTGTGGTCAAGGAAGGGGCCTTGGGTCCGTAACGCATCAGGTTCGAATCCACCAGCTGCCAGGTTGCCCCTAAGGTGCCCTGAGCATAGTGCCATCCTGACCAACATAATTTCTCGACGGCTCACCGCTCATAGTATAGTGCAATGTGATTTGGGTGGTGCCAGCTACCCCCTGTGATACGTCAATGGACAAGCAGTCGAAGATGAATGAATCATTATTATTTATGTAGTTGTTATATACATATGGACATCAAGAACGTAAAGTTTTGGAGCATTTTTGTTCACTTTCAAAATATATCAAGTGGCCTTAATTTTACATTGCAGCAGACCAGTTTTGGCCCGCGGGACGTTTGTTGGACACCCCCAGTGGTACTGTAAGAGTTTGATGGAGTTACTGCCCATATTTTTATCATTACTACTATGGACATCTTAACAAGCAGACAGTTATTACTGACATTCAAACATTCGATATGAACCGTGAGACACACAGTTGTCTTGACGGGTGGTGGGCGCGGCCAAATTAGTCTGGGCGTGTGTGTT
This sequence comes from Paraplagusia blochii, assembly GCA_016785265.1. Lineage (NCBI taxonomy): Eukaryota > Metazoa > Chordata > Actinopteri > Pleuronectiformes > Cynoglossidae > Paraplagusia > Paraplagusia blochii. The sequence continues at coordinate 110,390 of JAFBJS010003861.1, forward strand.
CGTGTGTGTGTGTGTGAGAGTGTGTGTTGAAGGAGGAAACACCTCCGTGTGTGGCGGCTTCACATGAAGTTATGTTTCTGCTCTGAGAACGACTGTGACGCCGAACGGACACGCGGCTTCTCTTTCCTTATAAAGTAAGAGTTGAACTTTTTTTTCAATCAAGAGTCAATTCCAACCGTTAGAGCAGTGAGGACAAACTTTTAGACCGGACTTTGCGTGAGACATGAGGAGGAGAGAGGCGGCGCGGCTGTTGGAGCCATGTGTGGTTTTTATAGTAGCGCGAAAGAAGTCGACCGAGGGCACACGGTTATCAGGCTGATGCAACCGCTCATCAACGGTTCACTCGGCGACACTTCTCAAATAAGTATCACTGCAGTAAAATGACGGTGGAATTGAAGTGTTGTAGGTGTTTCCCAACACCACCTGTGCTTCAACATAACTAGCCCCTTTGTGTTTCCGGTTGTAACACGTAACGTCCCATAATAACATATTGTCGACATGTTGATATATAATATTTAGTCCAAACACTTATTATTGGGTTGTCCAGTGATATCGGTAGGCCTATGTTATCGGCCGATGTAATAAAGGTTCTCAGTCATGTTCAGGGCTAAAGTTAGTTATAGTTAGTTATTGTTATAGTTAGACAACTAGACATTAAGATTTTTGGAAACCAAGAAAAATTAATAGATATATACAACTTAATTGTCCTACATAAATATCTTTGAGGAGATTACTAGACTTTCCTGTTGGGAATGTCCAGTCGCCAATAATATCGGGCCGATATTAGCATAATTACACAATATCGTTGAGATAGATAGCGGTTGTGCCACCGATAATGAAAATCCAAAAGAATATCTTGATTTTCTGACCTTGGGTTTTAGGTAAATGGGCACAGTAGTGGCCTAGTGGTTAAGGTACCAGACTTGGGTCTGGAGGGTTCCAGGTTCAAATCCTCCAGCTGCCAGGTTACCACTAAGGTGCTCTGAGCCTGGCACCGTCAAGACCTAGCACTTAATCTAATAAGTACTTCACCCCTGCAAAGGTGAACCTCGCCAATTGTTGGATAGATGGTGGCTTCTCAATACTTAGGGGCCTAGTGGTTAAGGAACTGGACAGGGCTAAATACAGAGTTTACATTTCATTGTATGCCGTAGTGTGGATCACAATGACTAACTCCCTACTTAAAATTTAATTCCGATAGTAGCCTTAATGACATAGGGCCGTACCAATCCATTTATTTATTGCTGCAAATCACTGTGTCGATACTACATTAATAAATTAGCTTCATTGCTGCCATCTAGTGGCTTTTACATTAATATACAGCCATTTACCACAATAACTTGGGCTTTAAATTATCAGGCTTTGAATATGAGAGATAAAAACAATAATGATTCTTATAGAAATCATGTTACTGTCAGCAATGATATGCCAGGTGTCAGTTATCCCTACTTTTCAAAAAATGGGCGAATAGGATAATATTGGGTACGGAATTGAGAGTCAAGATAGATTTAAAGAAAGGATAGCTTATTTTCATAGTATGTAATCATCAATCATACAAAATAGTCCTTCAATAGAACCCAAAAAGTGAGTAATAAAGTAAAAGAGAATATTGCAATGCAGTTAGTGTTTTGGCTGTTGCTTCTTATATCAGTGATCTTGTAGCCATGACAACTCAAGAAGGTCTTTTACATTTTTAATCAATTTCTTCCCCAACATTATGACGCAATACTTGAAACACAGAAACATTGGTTAATGACCCCATCCATTACTCTTTCATCTGAGTCTCTCATATAATTCTTTGCGAATGTCTGAGGTGGAAAGATTTAGTGAAAATAAAATCTAGGTTACCAGACGAACACTGATCGTGTTATAACGGAATAAAAATAAAAGAAAATTTAAAAAGTCCTGCATTTAACATTAACATTGATTTTTATGTAGAAAAAAAATGTTTATTTAAGAGCTGAAGTTAAAAAAGAGACACCCCATCTTTACCGTCCACATTGTCTTTATTTCACATAAATATTTTCTCCTCACTTTTGCTTTATCTATCTAACACCCTAGTCCTGTGCTGCTGACGACATGGGACAGGATTTTCCCATCATGAGAGCTCAGTGGTTAAAAATACACACGCACAGACCAAGACTTTGATATTCACCAACAGAGGGCACTAACCTCATAAACGCAAGGCTCCAAACAGGGTGTACTATAACTATGCTAAACTATACTGTAGTTTTGAGTATTCATTTATTAATAGTTAATTATAACAAGCATAAAAATGAACACTGTTGTAGATATTTTTAAATAGATGCCAATAACACCACGAATGCACAGAGACTTAATTTATTATTTAATTTATTTTACTTCTGGATCTCATTTGACGTAAGATGTCATCATCTTACCGATTTTTTTTTTCATCTACTTCTCTTGCACTTCAACTCCCTACTTGTGTGCTAATATGTGAAAACAGTGTCACACTGACATACACAAATACCAATGAGAAAGAAGCAGAATGCAAATACTGAATCAGCGAGAACCCTGCAAGGTCATGTCAGTGTTGTCCAGACTAAGGCTTCACGGGACATTGATCTGGGCGATTAACCAAGTTGACAACCATTCTAAATCCACATTTCATGACCAAAAAAAAATGTTGACCATGCCTTACATATTTAGGATTATGTACATATATATGTGGGAGTGAATATGTACTGTATTTTTTTTTACTGTAAAAAAAACTAAAATGTATTATTATTATTTTAATTAATCTGTCGTCCAGGACAAGGATGACATTAAAAAACGTAATGTCCAGGTGCTTTATGAACCATTTAACCTATATTTATGTATTTATATACGAGATGAATTATACATGTATATGATTACATTTGTAATGTTTTTAAATTTGTAAAGTAATGCATTGAAAAAGAAATTGTAAAAATTATTCCAGTCTCACTGCCTTAACTTCCCAAACGGAACTCAAATAAAAAACTTGATCTAAGAATCTATTAATGCAAGAATAAAAATGCAATTAACAAATGAGACAGTGAAAGTTTTTTGCCTCTGGGATTTGCTCCCCAAAATCTTCAAAAACTACAGTTTTCCTCATACGACAGATTAAAGGTTTGTTTGTTTGTCTTTGTCCTGGTTTTATCCTTTGCAGCTTTACTGCTGCAAGGTCAGTGTGGCCCCACAAAGCATCAAATCCCTAGGAAGAAAGTTGGATTGTTTGTTTGTTAAGCTGTCTGTTCTGTCTGTTGCTCTCACATGGCATGTCTGGTTCCCCCTTCACACCACAAGGACAGGTGCACTTGTTTGTACTCCTTTCCATGTGCATGCTGATTAGGGTGCAGGGCTGGGAACAAATCAGCCCTAAGCAATCGGTTTTTTTTTTTTACTTTTTTAATGTTAATCTTATTTAACTCTGTAGATCCTTGATATAAATTATTAAGTTTAAACTCACTTTGGTGTCACCAATGACATTGATCGTTGGTAGATAATTTGATGTCAGATTGGTATCAGAAAATAAGCAACACAGACAAGATATGTAAGAACTGTTGGGCTTCTTGCTCCCGAAGGAGTTTTTTCCTCAATAAAGATATAGAAGACAAAATCACTTTTTAACAGAATCAAAAAGAACATGTGATTTTTTTCACAGTTTGCCAAAATGAATAGCTTTGTAACTGGAATTAGGTCTTACATAGATGAAATTGACTTGGGCAAAGTATCTGCATAAACTGTGTTTAATCATTGTTATTTTACTGTTCCAAATGTCAATAGTAATTGCCTTAAAAAATAGCAGGCAATCAACTTAGTATTTTGCAACTTGGAATGACTTCAGAAACTTAGTCCAAAACAAACAACATTGTCCTGTTTTAACTTCTTCGGAATAGATATGTCGGTTTTATGTTGGTATAACATTCCAATGAAAGGTAGTTCCAATGGTTGACCTTATTATTGAGTGTTTTTCTTTCTTGGTTTTCTGTTAGTTACTTCCAAGTTAAGGTTTATTTCCTGTTTCCAACACAGAATATATGGATAAGCTTTAAAATTGGCTGATTCTGTTCTTTGGCTACAGTAGTCAGTCAGTCCATCTCTCACTTGGGATGCCATAAAGCGCAACTGAGTTAGAAATAGTACAGTGACTAATATCGAGAACAGTCCCATTGTTAAGGGCATGCTTAACTTATCTTTTGGTATGAATGTTACAAGTGAAGAGCACCGTCTTGTCTAAGGCCAAAAAAAAAACTTTTTTTTGGCCTTAGTTTTGCCAGTAAACTGAGTGAATACATTTCCACCAAAATGTGAAAGTTTTACAACAAAGTATCATCAATATTAAAGTGCAATTGGCATTAGTTTATCAGAATTTGCTTCAACACATATGTATTGGTCAAGATTATTACATTATTCATGTGTAATTTAAAAAATAAAATAAAAAATTTAAATTTCTGACCAATCAATGAAATGTTAGTATTACATGTTACCATTGAACATCAAGATCATATTGTGGTAAACGGCAAAACAAAATATTCAGCGACTCTAGAGATACTGTAGTCGAGGCTAGCTTGGCGCACTTCGGAACAATGGGCTGTATACTTAGTTTGACTTTCTAAACTTCAGTAAAAGCAGGTTATGGATTATGATTAGCAATAAACATTGTTTCTTGTGTGTAAGGAACTGAAGTATTTTGCCTGTAGCCAAACAGTAGCAACAGTGCGAAAGCATGTGATTCAATGTTATGACAGACACACTCACGTGCCCCTATGTGTCACGGACAGATGGTGAGGTCTGTGATTGGCTGAGGAGAAGGCAGGGCACGTCCCTGCCCACCTTACTTTTTTTAGATCAGACACATCCTGCTGTTGAGAGTGTATGTGATTGTGCAATAAAACCGCCCCTTGTCTTTATTCCCCTTGTGACTGCAATGGAAAAAATGTTCACCTTGCGTAGCTGACAAGGACGAAGTCTTTATTTTCTGGACTTTTTTCATCAACTTTTTTTGGCTTCCCTAGAAACTTGAGCAAACCAGTAACCGCCTAGCTTAAACATTAATTACCTTTAATTGTTTAAGCTAGGCGCACACCCTACAATTTAGAGCCAATTTTGCCAATGAAGTTTCAGTCCTGCGAGGATTGGTGATTTCGTCCGAAAGTACGACCAAAGCTCGGTCGTACTTTGTTGCATCCCGACTACCTTGCGGTTGATCAAGTGAAAATCTCACATTGTCCATAAAATCCATACCATCAACAAAAAGGGTTATTTATTATGACTATGCACACGTGTATTTTTTTTTTTGCCAAACTTGTCCAAATTTCATTATTCATTTCTAAACCTTAACTGCAGCTCTATTTATCCATTTCAGTAGATCGCCGTTATCAGAGAAGTCTGTCCATACTGACTAAAAACAGGCCATATTTCAGTTTATTTATGATGTGACGAGGATCAGTGGAGTCCCACTTGGTCCCCATGTGTTGACTATGTGGACACTGGAGTGACGCATGTGTCCCAGTGCTATTTGCGACCATAACATCTAAAGAGTTTGTACACAAAGGCATCTGCAGCGTCACTCTAGGAACACTCTTTAAAGACGCTGGTCCCTTGTGCTCATTGTGACAGGACAGGAACTGGACAGGAGCTGGATTCTAAGAGGAAGTGCCGTGATTGTTAATTTTTTTTTTTCTTTGTTCTGTTTTATGCCAAACGCTGAGCGCTCATCAGTGACAGAATAGCTTTGATTTGTCTTTGATGTGAGTAGAAGCCTGTGTTGCTGGACACATATGTGTGAATGTCAAAGTTATTTTTTTTAATTATTGATTTACATTACATAACTGATAAGACAGATGTAGCCAAACTGGGGGTTAGGGGCCACATGCAGCCCATGTTTTTTTATTTTATCTGGCCCACCAAACTAATTTAACTTCTACCTTACCCTGTTATGCCTGCATTTCTCCAACAGATTGCATAGAAAGGACTAATTGTATTTTAGCTTTTATGACTTTTACATGTGATTTTTTTTTTTTAGTTTACAATTGTTGGATCAGTGGAGTCCCACTTGGTCCCCATGTGTTGACTATGTGGACACTGGAGTGACGCATGTGTCCCAGTGCTATTTGCGACCATAACATCTAAAGAGTTTGTACACAAAGGCATCTGCAGCGTCACTCTAGGAACACTCTTTAAAGACGCTGGTCCCTTTGCTCATTGTGACAGGACAGGAACTGGACAGGAGCTGGATTCTAAGAGGAAGTGCCGTGATTGTTAATTTTTTTTTTTTTTGTTCTGATTTATGCCAAACGCTGAGCGCTCATCAGTGACAGAATAGCTTTGATTTGTCTTTGATGTGAGTAGAAGTCTGTGTTGCTGGACACATATGTGTGAATGTCAAAGTTATTTTTTTTTTAATTATTGATTTACATTACATAACTGATAAGACAGATGTAGCCAAACTGGGGGTTAGGGGCCACATGCAGCCCATGTTTTTTTATTTTATCTGGCCCACCAAACTAATTTAACTTCTACCTTACCCTGTTATGCCTGCATTTCTCCAACAGATTGCATAGAAAGGACTAATTGTATTTTAGCTTTTATGACTTTTACATGTGATTTTTTTTTTTTTTAGTTCACAAATGTTTCTCACATGCCACCTGACCCATTGGCAAGATTTAAGACTCACTGTTTAAGGACTCCGAGGCCTCATGCCTTAAACAGAAGGACAAGCTAAACAACATTGTTGCTGTTAAATAAAAAGTAAATTAAATTGAAAGAAATTTTAGGCGACTTTGAGTAGCTGTGCACCGGTGTTTACACAAGATTGTCTGTAGGCAAATTCACAGATACTTAATTGTGTTTGATTAATGTTTTTTTTTTTTTTTTAATGCGCAGACACAAAAATAAAAAATAAAAAACACTTTGCACTTAAAAAAGAAAAATATATATATATGAGTTTAAATGATTAGGCCATGTTTCTAGTACCCCAACTCTAGTATGTTCTTTATTACAACCTTCCCTGGATATTTTTTATTTAATCAGCATTAGTTTGTCATAATTCTTTGTTTCAACTCATCCATATAAAGCACTGTTGAGAATCTATTTGGCCCATCGTTGAGGACTACAGAGAGAATTCCTCAGCTACTCCATTGGTCTGCCACGATCATGTGATGAACTGTGCCACCGCTCACGAACCAAAATATTATTATGCTGCGGAGAAGCTAGTTTTGAATTTAAGTTCTCGCCATAAAGAATGGACAGGATGATGGAAAATTAATGTAACTTCTTCTTTTTTGAGAGTCCTGTGTATTCCGGAGACAACAGAGTGAGATGAAGCGATAATACGGTTCAACCTACAACCTACTCTGCATAAACATGGGTGCAGCTATGTTGCACAGAAAAATAACTCAAACTTATATATATATATATATATTCAAGTTTGTCTTAAGAAAATTAAGCCTTGCTCCTAACTACTTTCAAGTTGTTTGCCAGAAAATTACAAGTGCTCTGTTGCTAGCTTCAGGAAAAAGTGCGTTTGAAGTATAGGAATTATTGACTCGAAGAAACATTCACATCAAAGAAAATAAATAACTCTCATTTTCTCTGCTCTTTCTTGATGCTGACAGAATTCTAAGCCAGTGAAGAGCTTTGTCTGAGAACAGCCAGGATGATTCTGGCAACGCTTAAAAGCGTCGGGAAGCAGCTTCTGCGAGTGAAGGTTGTGGACTGTAACTCAGATGAGTCTCGCTTGTGTCGATGTCTCAACACTTTCGACCTGGTGGCCCTGGGTGTGGGCAGCACCCTAGGAGCTGGTGTCTACGTACTGGCCGGAGCCGTCGCCAGAACCAATGCTGGACCAGCCATCATCCTGTCCTTCTTTATCGCCGCTCTGGCATCCGTCCTGGCTGGATTGTGCTACGCCGAGTTTGGAGCCCGTGTTCCCAAAACGGGCTCAGCCTACCTGTACAGTTACGTAACAGTGGGAGAACTCTGGGCCTTCATCACCGGCTGGAACCTCATTCTCTCTTATATCATTGGTGAGAGGCTTTTAAGGAGTTAGAAATGAAGCCGAAACTTTTTCTTGGTGGGTTATTTTTTTGTTTTTGTGCTTTAGTTTGAAAGAATCTTCCATCCCCACAGGAACTTCAAGTGTGGCCAGAGCCTGGAGCGCCACCTTTGATGAGCTGATAAAAGGGCACATTGAGAAATTTTGCAGGCAATACATGACTATCAACGCTCCTGGTGTCCTGGCAGAATATCCAGACATATTTGCTGTCTTGATTATTCTTATTCTCACAGGTCAGTGAGTTTTGTTTGGGATTTCTTTAGTGGTGCACATATTGTGTTTGTATGCGTCAATATACAATTAAACAACTTTAAGGAAGGAAGGTAGGTAGGCAGGTAGTGGATTTGAACCTGGAACCCTACAGACTCAAGTCCTTTATTTTAACCACTAGGCCACCACTTTAAAATAAAGTGCTTTCTGATCGGAATTGGTTACCGAATTAATTTCTGATAAAGCCTACCCAACTCTGATAAATGATAGCTCAGTTAGCTAATATAGATGCTGTAGATGTGTCCCTTGTCCAATGTTACTTAAAAACAAATGCTTTATACACAAATTGAATTTCAGCGTGAAAAAAAAAATGTTTGTGAGCCTCTTTAAAATCTGCAGAAGCGTAATGCCAAAAATCTGGACACAGTATGCCCTTATGTCGTTTTCTAAGTTTTACATTATATTACATTATACTTTGTTCTTGGCTAGCTATCACAAAATAACATAAAGCTTACTGCAGAAAAATCTGTTATTATCACGTAATAACGTAAAAAAATCACGAAAGAAGTGATACTAATGTGCAAAAGTTATCATGAAATATTCTGTGACTCGCTGTAGTACTTCTGAGCTAACAAAGTCCTAGCACCAGCATGTGAATTTGTGTTTTTCCCGGTCTTCTCTGACACGAAACACACAATACCAGGAATATGAGAGTTTGATGACCTGTAAACAGTCTGCGTTGTTGATGGTGATGAGTGTTTATGTTATTTTATCTAGTTCTCATACTTACTTTGAGCAAGAAGGATGAAAAACAACTTATTAGTGTCAATAATGACGTGAGTTTATCAAGTTCTGCACACGTGAAACATAAGTTAAGCAAATTACTTACACTGTATTATCAGTTATACTAATGTCTGATCAAATCTCACTGTGAAAGATTAAACATGGAATTCTGAATATTTGTGTTTGTTTAACTGTATATGCAGATTATTTAGGAGGAGGATGAAGTAGTGATGTATTTGTATTGTTCGCAGGACTTCTTGTGTTCGGAGTGAAGGAGTCGGCCTTAGTGAACAAAATATTCACCTGCGTCAACGTGCTGGTGCTGTTGTTTGTGATCATCTCGGGCATGGTCAAAGGAAACCTTGAAAACTGGAAACTAGATCCTGAGGACATCATCAACTCCACAAATAGCTCTTACCACAAGTGGGTGACATTGAAAGACTTTTATTCTGTAGTTGTAAAAACCCAGTAATTTTGTTTCACACAGGTGTTTGTTCTGTTTTTTTTTTTTTTTTTCAGTGAGACCGACCCTCCACCTACGAGGGAAGCTTTGGGGGAAGGTGGATTCATGCCTTTTGGTTTCTCTGGCGTTCTCTCCGGAGCAGCCACCTGTTTTTATGCCTTTATTGGGTTTGACTGCATTGCCACGACAGGTGAGTTAATCAACATCGCATTTGTCAAATCTCCGTCATCACACTGGTCTAAAAGAAGGTGATGTCACTCTCCACCAGGTGAAGAGGTGAAGAATCCCCAGAGGGCCATTCCTATTGGGATAGTCGCCTCCCTCCTTATTTGCTTTGTGGCGTACTTCAGCGTGTCTGCGGCCCTCACTGTCATGATGCCGTACTACATGCTGGACAAGAACAGCCCTCTGCCTGTGGCCTTCAAGTACGTGGGCTGGGGAGGAGCCAATTATGCAGTGGCCCTGGGCTCTTTGTGTGCCTTGTCAACCAGGTAAGCTCTCGCATAGTTATTCACATTTCCTCTACACTAAAGAAACTATTATTTTATTATTTTTTAAATAATTAGCATTGAATAATTTGCAAAGCGTTTTGATTGAAGGTAAAAACCAAGCTTTTATTTTGTAATCCCATCTCCACTTGTGGTACTTTATTCTCGGGTATGAGGAGAGCAGTAGTTCTCACACTGCTATTGGTGGTGCGAAAGCGCCCTCTAGCGGTTTGTGTGTGAAACCGTTAGTGTTTGCTGAGATAATAAGCCAAAATTAAAAATAAGTTACTTGTGGCTAGACAAGAGTGTATTTTATTTGTCCCCATGGGAAAAATGCTGTTTTAGTTTCTGTTATCTGAAAGGGAATCTGTCTGTCTGTCTGTCCGCATGCCTGCTTGTCTGTCTACATACTTGTCTACCTGTCTGACTGCAGGGCTGCCTGCCTGTCCATCCGTCTACCTGCCTGCATTCCTGTTCGTCTGCCTGTGTATATATCTATCTATTTGTCTGTCTGTCTATCTGTCTCTTTTTGAGCATTTATAAAGAACTATGTACAACTATGTATACATTCTTACAACATTCCTAGCTTAACCTGAAATAGCAAATGGCCCAGGGTGTTTGTCCCATAGGCAAAACTGTGCTCCCATGTGGGAATATTAACCTCTGCTAAAACAACACAATCGATGTGCATTTACATGCTAGCATTCATGAGTCTCTGCTTTTTGTTCCCTAGTTTACTAGGTTCCATGTTCCCAATGCCCAGAGTGATCTGGGCCATGGCAGAAGATGGGCTGCTCTTCAAATGTTTAGCTAAAACCAGCGAAAGAACCAAAACTCCTTTGACAGCGACGATAGTATCAGGAATCGTGGCAGGTGAGACGTCAAACTAGCACAACCAATTGTTGGGGCGAGGGGCTCTGTCCTAGAGCATCTGCAGCAGAAGTCTCTCACGTTGTAAAAATGATTTACTTCTGTAATTTTTTTTTCTTGGCTCAATACGTAAAACAGTGCCCCCTTGTGGTAGAAGGTTTTAACAGTCATTTTAACAGTTCTTTTTCACTGTATGTCTTGCAGCTGTGATGGCTTTTCTGTTTGACCTGAAGGATCTGGTTGATCTCATGTCCATCGGCACCCTGCTGGCCTACACTCTGGTTGCTGCCTGCGTGCTGGTTCTCAGGTATTTCTAATCTTCAGACTTCATACAGACAGGGTTTGTCAGCCCCCCTCTGTAGGACTGACCAAGTCTGAATACCAAGTGTTGGACTTTTCTGATCTAATGCTCCTGCTAATCTCAAAAGCTGCCTTTAAAGAAGAAGTAATGGAAACTTAATGCAACATAATGTTCTGATTGACCTCAGTGTTAGAGCTTCAAGGCCTATTTGTGATAAAGATCTGAAATAGGAAGATTGGACGGTGTTCTCCTCTAGTCATGCACATTATCACAAACACAACGTATTGCTAGAAAAATGGTATTTTGCTTTCCAGTAGACGTGATACATGATGTCCATCAGAAGTTCAAGAAAAACTAACATAAAAATAAAATATAACACATCAGAAAATCTATGGAATCATCAAGGTTTTTTAATGATCTTTATAGATATGGAAGTACAAAATAAAATTTTCTTTATTTATAATACTTTTTACATATCTATAACTGAAGGTTAACAGACATTACATTTTAGTGTTTTATTCTAAAGTCTAAAACTATATTACCTCTGCTCAAACTTAAGAATTCAAACCATATGGGTCAAATGTTATTATTCTCTTTAGGAGAGACAATGGTGGACAGCATCAGGAATGAGGTGATTAGAGGGACAACACAGACAGGAAGGTTTGGAGAAAAAGCTAGAGAAGACAGATTGAGATGGTTTGGACATGTTCAGAGGAAGGACAGTGGATACATTGGAAGAATGATCCTAGTGATGGAGTTACCAGGTAGCAGACAAAGAGGAGATTGATGGATGCAGAGAGGGAGGACATGGAGGTAGATGGAGTTAGAGAGGACAGGGGGAGATGCAAAATGGTGACTCACTGTGGCAACCCCTGAAAAAGGACAAGCTGAAAAGATAATTGTTATTATAATGATGAAGATAATAATAATAATAAGTATTCAGTCATACTGTAGTACTTCTGATATTCACCTTCTGTATGTGATGTATGTCCATGTGTGATCACTCTCCTCCAGGTACCAGCCTGAGCAGCCCAGTCTGGCCTATGAGATGGCCAACACTCAAGATGAGATTGAAAACACAGAGTGCTTCAATGAGGTGAATGTGGACATGTTACAGCAGACAGACGACAGCTTCACCATCAGGAACCTCCTTTTCCCTCCAAACACAGAACCAACCCCTCTGTCTGGACTGGTTGTCAACATATGCACCAGTTTAATTGGTAAACGCCTCAGTGTCTGCAGTTTAAACTTCAGTCAACTATCGTCTAATGTTTGGTTTTTTTTTTCCTTCCAGGTATCCTGGTGTTTACCTTCAGTGTTGTGGCTGTTCAAGGTGGACTGGCTTCTTGGTCGGTCGCAGTCATGACCCTCCTTGCTGCCATGTGTCTGCTCCTCTGCTTTATTGTGTTCAGGCAGCCGCAGAGCAAGGCCAAGCTGGCTTTCAAGGTGAGGCTCTCTGCAGTTTTACAGCAAATGTTGTATTAAGACTTCAGGATGTTGTTGACAGTTCTAGGATGTTACAGCTCTGAAGCAGCTTTGACATCTATTTATGAATACTTTATGATTGTTCCAGTCAATACTACGATATGTCCCTTTTTTTTTGTGGAATGTCATAATCAGCTGAGTTTACAGACAGTTCAGTTAGTGCACAAAGAAAGAACCAGGACGGGGAGAGATGAGCAGTCAATGCAAAGACGAAAAACTCTGCACTAGTAGTGAAACAATTAGGGAAGGAACCTTTTTTGTTGTGTTTGTTTTCACATATTTTGATTCTCGGAAACAAAAAAAGGACAGGTTCTTTATCAAGTTAGGACTGGTATTAGTTTTGTATTTAAATGTGAAATGACTCCCCTAATAAAATATTCTCCTTTTTCTCCTCACAGGTTCCTCTTCTGCCCCTTCTCCCTGTCGTCAGTATGTTTATTAACGTGTACCTGATGATGCAGCTCGACAAAGGCACCTGGCTGCGCTTTGGGGTCTGGATGGTTTTAGGTATTATTATGTTTTTGTATCAAATATTTACTACACTACAGATTTTCCAAAATTCACGATACAAAGAGACATTGCGTAACAACTATTCATCAGCAGTAACTTTAAACGTCTTCTGGGATATTAGAAAAAAACTTAACTCAACGTGTTCACAAAGATCTTTATTAATTACGTGAAGCAAATGTTAATAAATCGATCGCTATAGCGACATATATCGTATTTACTTTTGGTTCAGTGTCAGTTATCTCTATCAGAAGTGTGCTCTGAGGAAACGGACATAGCGCTTTCAGAGGAGGAAACGTCAACCCCGCCTCCACAGTGTTTCTGCCTGAGCCGCGGATATGCTGTGGTTGTTGGCGTTACAATAGTGTGATAAGAAATGTGTTTTAAAATATGCATTATTGTGTCATTCAGTAATTTAGAAGAAATTAAAACAAAATTTAACCAGTAATCTTTAATTTGGGAATATATCACGAGCTAGCTAATTTGCTAGTTATGTTCTAGTAGTTTTAAATTGATCGTAGTGTTAAAAAAAACAAAAATAAATTCAAAATATATTCTCCTTTACAGTGAGTGGTTCTTACAGTTGTCTAATCCATTAACAATGGTATAAATATTATATATTATCAATTCTCTGTAGGTTTCATTATCTACTTCAGCTATGGCATCAGGAACAGTGTGGAGGCAGCGTTGAACAAGTCGGACACCTTAACGCCCATGTACTCCATCAGAGGGGAACCCATGACCCCAGAAAAGGAAGCATTTCTGCACCATACGCCAACTCCCACCGGTGATGATGAGGAGGATTCTTGACAAGACTGGAGGTTCATCCTCATTTGATTTTACTGCCACTCGTTACATTTACATCTCATGTATACTGATTTCCCTGAAATGGCTGTGTAACTGACATACTGGGTGTTTTTATTTCTAAAAAACATGTTGCTGAGGTCTGACCTGTTGGGTTACTAAACTAAAGACAGCATTCGTGTTCAAGGTTTAGGTAAATATAAGAAGATAAATGTCAAAATAATTTAATACAATTTTAACAAGTTTCTCAGCTTTTAACTGTTCAAGTCCTGGGGCGTAGTGTTTATTGGGGATTTTATTTTTCTTCCCTCAATGCAAATCATAAACCTTAAATTTCTTTTTGATAGAAAAAATGACATCCTTAAAATTGAGATTTTTATTTAGTGATTTTTGTAAAGAAAATTGCTGCTGCTTTTTTTCTCTTGTTAGTTTTATCCTTTTTATCCTGCTCTTCAGAGAGTGATGTACCAGGTTTCTGTCAAGGATGATTGTTTTGCCTGAGTTGTAATGCTGACAGAACATTATTGACGATCTTCACAATGCTATGCACTGATTTAGCTCTTCAAAAGTACGATGGACAAAAACTGTCTACATGAGTGCCTTCAAAATCATTAGGTGTCTTCATGAGAGTTACTGAATATTTGATACAGGAGCTCAGTCTAAGACTGTCCTGTCCACAGAACGTGCGGTGGAAAGAAAAACTACTGACAAAAAAAAACGCAACAAGGTCAGAAAATCCTGTTTATTTTCTGCCTTTGTTGTGTAATTATATTTTATTGTATCCTGAGGAGACAAAGGGTTTTAATGTTATTTAATAGTAAAAGAACATTGGCGATATTTATAGTAAATAATTTTGATAAAACCAGGGGCAAATGAAAACTGTCTTTATTCTTTTGTAAATGTGACCATTAGTTTAAGAGTAGCATAGCTGAGGTGCATTTTGTGCCAGAGAATTGTATATTGTGCTACAGGACAAACACATGCACATAAAGAATTTTTGTAAATACTGTTTACGATTTGCCTTCAACGCGACCGTGCTCGCTGTGTGCTGATGGTCAGTCCTGCTCATGAACAAGCTGCTTAGAACTACTTCTCAGACCCTAAGACTTGGCAAAGCTTGTGGCTGTGGGGTTAGATATATAAATATGTTTTGTTTTTTTGTGTATGTGTTAATCGTTGCAATATTTTCTGTCTTGTAATTAATTTTCCCTCTGCAATACAGTTTATTTTATATGAAAAGTAAGCCGTTTTTAAGAGGGCTTATTGAAGAGTTGCTCAAAGAGAGACAGTGAGTTCACATCATATCAAATATTCTGATCTGGGGTGAAATATTAAATAATCATTGCCATTGTATTTCCCTTTGTACGGAGGTGTTGTTTATTAAATAGACTCTTCAGACGTCTTTAGACTCCTTTAAAGGTCTGATTATCTATGAGTATAACATGTATAACATGGCGTTGTTCTTAGACATTATTGTAATGTTTGTTGTATTGCCGCTTAAAGTTAAACTTTTGTACCCAAAAGTCGAAAACTGCCTTTACAGTTCACGTGTTGCTCTGAATAATTCTCTGGTTTGTATAGATCTTGCTGTAAATAAATATATGCTGTTGACAAGACATATTCCGTTGTTTTGCTCAGGTTTGATTTAGATGAATGTCAACCTTTTTCCTCTTTCTAATTTTTTGCATTAATCATCATTCATCTGGCTAATCATGTTATTACTATCGTTTTAAGCTAATTGCTAGCTATTACGTTTCTTTAATTCACCAAGGATTTAAACGTTTTTTTTAACATGTTTTTTTGGAGAGATAGCGGAATATATTGTTTATTTGAGTGCAATGTATTTTACTAAACTTTATATATTTATATCCACTGTTTGATAAGTTATTGGCTGACGGTTAGCATTTCGGTCTAACGACGCTCCTTTTTTTTTCTTATTGAAACAGGAAATGTTTAGTTTTACGTATTTTTATTAATCAAAATGGAACAGTTATTTATCGATATTTAATTTAATTATTCATTAAATAGTTATTTAATCTTTTGTATTCCAAAAATCGATTTCTTACATTTTCCTTTATTAACAGTAAGTAACCAGCAGGTGGCGACAAAGAACATCCTAATGGGGCGTAAAATCTCTTCCCGCTTGTAACTTCCTCCTCCTCCTCATTCCTCCTCATTCCTCCTCTCCTCCCTACCTCCAGCAGTGCTGCTGCAGACGTTCTCCTCTCCATCACTGGACACTCCCCTCTACCTCTGCTCCTCCTCACTGACCACTTACCTCTGAGGAGAACCTGAGTAAACACGGTGAGGAGATATTTTTTTTTATTTTACACCGCGGACTATGCGCCGTCGTTTTGTGTTTTTCAACCCTAATTTTAGTTCGCGATAATTGGATATTTCGCCGCTGGATCACGTTAACGGCGGTTTCTGTTCTGTCGTAGCCGTATTTTTTTGCTTTGTAACGTTATATTTTGATATATATTTTTATATTCCTGTGTATGTGTTCGTTTGAGGCTTCTCTACACCTGTGTTGTTTGTGCTCTGTGGCTGAGGTCTGTTTAGTGCTGGGGTCTGGCAGGTAGAAAACTCCCTCCATATTGTTAACAGTTGAAAAGAGGAAGAATGCTGCTTCGCGCTGCTATAGCAAATAACGCAGAGTCAGACTTGTGCGGTTTCACTGGCCTCAGTTAGGACCCCAGTGATGGTATGTTATGTAAGGTGCGACGGTACGAACCATCAAGTGCTGGAGCCTCCACACCCGCCCAGGCCTGAGTGCCGCGATAGAGATACAGTGTGGGAATAAACATACCGTTAATAGCACACCTCTAAGACCGTGGTTCAAATCAAAACCTGCTGCACATCCACGATGAGAAATGAAGAACCAGGTGTTGGTTATTGATCGTGCCTTACAGTCAAAAGATCAGTGGTTCGATCCTGGTGGGAGCTGATCCTTTCCTATGGCATTCTGTCTGGGACTGTTGTTTCCTTCCACGGAAGTGTTGACATCCTTCCTAGGTAGTTAACATCAATCCATGTACAAAGACAGAGCCTCTGTCTGTAGTGGCCCTGGTTTTTTGATGTGACCCATAGTGTGGTGATCTGCATTTCTACTTTATGGCGCATTGTACCGCACATGGACAGATTTTCTATCGCAAACCATATCTGTAGTGAATGACCTTAACGCCACTGCTAGCCTTCTATTTACATTGGGGATTGACAACCTGTGGGATGCGAGCCACATGGTTATCTTTGATCGGTTTCAAACAACCCTTACGTTCATGTCAAATTTTCTCAATGGCGCTTTGGCCCAGATGCAGATCGGTGTGGACCTCAAAGTGTTTACCTGTTAGGATGGTGGGCGCCTTCTAGTGGTCTCACCACCTGCAGGAAGGTCGATTAGGGCCTGGTAATTGTGCAGTGTAATTTGAGTGGAGGTCTTAGAGACTGCTGCCTGCCCCGACCCAGTAATGGATAAACGGAGAGAAATCGATAGGTGGATGTGAATCTCATGCTGACGGGTGATAAAAAAATACTTAGAGAAAACCCAGTTTACACAGATGAAAAGATGTATCCAGAAATAGTTACTTCAAGGGCAACTTGGATATAGTCGGTTTCTTGAAGATAGGATGAGAGGTAACACGTCTTCAAGAAACGCCCAACACAATTCCTAAGCTCCATCAATTAGAGTAAAATTACTCGATTTGAGTTCTTCTCTATGGTTAACGCCAAACTTCTGAGAGCTTGGTTTGGTTGCACAAAGAGACTATAACCATTTTAATATTTCAACGGAACGTAGCCTTCATTTCATCTTTAATATTTCATGAGTATATATGATGAAGAGTAATACAGACCTCCAATATCTGCTCTATGTTTCTGGCAGCAGAAGTCAAAGCAGGACATTCTTTCACTGGCCTTAGCCTGAGGATGCACAGATTTTTATGAGTCCCCGATCAAGCCTTCTGCATCAGGAGGCAGGTGGCAGGGTGAGCGGCCATAAACAGTGGGGGGATGGGAAGTCAGGCTCGCAGAAGCATGTTGCTGGGGTGAACATATATTTCAGGCCATAAATCTCCATGTGTGCAAATGATGGTGTCACTGCAGAACCATTATCAGCTGTTGCAAGGGAGCAAGAAAATGTAAATGAGAGACAACAGAACAAAACAACAGTGGGAGGAGGAGTTCACCGTCTGACCTGCGTGTACATTAAATCTTAATGAGTCTGAGGGGGTGCTGGCACGGACTCTTTGGAGTCTTGTGCTGATTTTCTTTACGGTGCTCAGACAACCATCATCATGATCCATGACTTTCACTCCCCAAACCCATGTGTGGTAGTGATCCCCAGAGAGCAGTTTACAAAAGATTTAATTATCAACGTTAGGATTCTATGGATTTACTAGCACAATAACATCAATCTCCGAAAAGCAACAGACAATGTTGAAATCAAGGATTGAAACCTGATTTTTTTACAATGATTTATGGAAAATTCTCATTTTTAATTGAAAAATAAAAAAAAAAATCACCAAGGAAGAAATCCTTATTGACAACTGTGAGAACCATGAGTTTGAAACCACTACTATGGTCCATAGGTTTACTACTGAAATGAAGTGAAACCACTTCATTCAAGAAATGCTCAAGAAATTTGTCACATTAACAGAAATACATCTGTTCCACCATTCACCACTAGATGATGATGATTCATCATTCACTCTTTTTTATTCTTCTTGTCGATTTTTGTTAGTCCTTGTTAACCTTACAGTAGATTGAATACTACAAGTTTATCTACGTAGTACATTGAAAAAGTACACCACAAAATGAGAGGAGCAAAAGCAGAAGTACCAAATGTCGAAAATGAGGCAAATTCATTGAGAAGTTCTTTGTTCCTTATTTCTAATTTGCTATAGAATATACGTAGATATAAGATTTGATAAAAATGTATCAGTCCTTTTTGAAATTCCTGTTCATTTCAATAATTTTAAGCAACAAACATGGCATGGTCCTCAGTCAACATTGTGTGAATTCGTGTATAGCCCTGCTCTACATTGTTCATGGAGTTCAGTGTGTGTGAGACCCAAAAGAAAGAAACTCAGGGAAATGTGATTCCCAGGTCTCCGTTCTGCAGTGCAGCAGCTGAAGCAGCAGTTTTTCAGGTTGGGCTGCAGACACTGACAGACACTGTTGACTTTGGGCTTCTTTGCAGTAGGCGGTACATCAACGTCTTGTTTTAAAGTTACCATACTAACTACCCTCTTTATTATTGCCAGTGGTAGTTGGTTAAGTTCTTTAAGTCAGGCCATGTATGCACACAGACTTGATCAAAATGGCACAATGAAAAGACAAATTAGGAGCAGCGTTGCTAACTCAAGTGAGCTAACTCATGTGAACATGTTGTACAACAAAGCTACAAATGGGACGTTGGTCAATCCAGTGGAGAACATTATGGATCTTAAGTTGATTCCAACAAATGAGTCTAGAGCATGTTGCAAAAGGTGTCCCTGGGGAACATCTCCCTATAATTTTTTTTTTCTTTTTTTGTCTTTTTTTGTCCTTGTGATTCACACAACAGTGCTTCCCCGTTGCTCAAAGCTTGTTTACGTTGGTGATAGGTTAAATGCAGAGATGACATTCCATTGTGTGCAATGGTGTGTGTCACAATGTCTCAATGTCACAATGATGGAGTTGCTTTGCAGCTCGAAGTCTGGCTCATTTTAAACCCAGACGTGTGCAGCTAAAAACCAGTCGGTTCCTGTTTTGTCCAGTCTTCATATTTCAACTAGTCCGCAGCTAACTGGTTCGCATGGCCGTGCTGATGTGTTATTTCTTTGAAATAAAATCAGAGCTTAAAAACTGTTCGCTTTGGATGTGAATCAGTACATTTTAAAGTTGAGTTTAATTGCTAAGACAATTTCTTTTTGTCATTTTCTCTGCAGCTCGAGCTCTTCAAGCATCAAGATGTTTCCCCAAGATTCCCCATCTGATGACTGATACTAAAACACAATGAGAAGATTAGATTTTTCCATCCCCTGCGGTCCTGGCATAGAACTTGAAGGAGGTTGTTATGACAGAAGCAATTAATGCTCAATAAAGTGCTCAGAAGGGTGCCGTTTACTCAAGGCCGTTTCTAAGATGTGCGAACGTGCAGAGCCCTTCGCTGCTGGAGCATTCAGGAACAACAACCAGCAGGAGGGGTTGCTGGCTGATGGCGATGCAAACGCCAATGACATCCACGCTGGAGTGAGGGGGGACACGAGCACTCATTCAGCAGCAATAAATGAAACAGGGGAGCAGGATAAGATTATCATCTGGGGGACAGACTCCCAGTGTGATGACCCGGAGCTGGCAGAGTTTGAAATGCTGGAGTGTCAGGAGCTGGAGGCGTACCTGGTGGAGGATGAAAATGATTTTGTTGGGCTTGCCGAACGGAAGGACCTCCTTGAACAGTCCTGCAGCAAAGTCACAGCAGATCCTGTCCAAGATTATAAAAGCTGTGAG
Organism: Paraplagusia blochii; assembly: GCA_016785265.1. Taxonomy (NCBI): domain Eukaryota; kingdom Metazoa; phylum Chordata; class Actinopteri; order Pleuronectiformes; family Cynoglossidae; genus Paraplagusia; species Paraplagusia blochii. Next base: position 130,834 of record JAFBJS010003861.1, read on the forward strand.
AAGGACACAAGTGTCTCGCTGGTCTCTGAGAGCAAAGAGGCGTCCAGAGCAGAGTTAAACTCCGAAACAGACATTTATGTGTCCTGTCTGTCCACCATTTCCAGCCTGACCACAGCTGTGGATCCTGTCGGCAGGTCTCAAATGACTGACTCCTGGCAGATGACCACTGGTTCTTATTCTACAGCCTCAGAAGACCTGACACTTCCCTCTAAAACTTGCAAGGCTGACCGCTCTCATCTGGCCCCATCACAAAGCTCCAAAGCACAAAAGGAAGTTGACATTAATTTGAATTTAACCCCTGATGTTGTATTACAAGAACAGGTGAACACTGGAGTTCTTTCCTCAAAGACTGTGGCTGACGAGCACAGTAGAAACAATAACCAGAGAAATGAACCGGGCAGAGGGTTTTCGGAGAGACTTGCTGATCGAGGAAGAAGTCAGCACAAGGATTTGTCAAGGAGCAAATTATCAGTTGAAGAGAGCAGCACCAAAATGGACAAAGGCACACAGGCTGACGCGCTCCCCGAGGTAAATAACACCCCAGTCTTGACGGGTACGAAGGAGAGTCAGCCATTGACTCAACACAGAGCCATAAAGAAACAAGGATCCTTTGATAACACATTGAAAAAACAAAACTCTTTTGACAGGTCCTTTAAGAAGCAGCCGTCCTTTGAGAACAGTTTTAAGAAGCAGCTATCCTTTGATAACAGTTTAAAGAAACAGGATCCTTCTCAGAAACCTGTCAACTCCAACTCTTCAAGCTTGGAACGGAGGAAGCCATGGGGAAGCCCCAGTCGGTCAGCAAGTTCAGTTTCCTCAAAAACTGCATCCAGTTCACCCAAGCGGCGACCGCCTGCATCACCAGCCAAGGTTCAAGGAGTGAGGGCACTGAGCTTGGAGCGCAGCAGTTCTCCACAGACGGGTTTAAGTCATGCAGGAAAGCCACCAGGAAAGATGTTATCCAGTAGTGGCATTCCCAAACCTGTCATGCTTCCGCACAAAGAACTAGAACCGAGCAGGTCTTCTTCTCCCCAAAGGCCGAAGAATGTCAGACCAAAGATAATCACCTATGTTCGGGCAAATCAAGCTAAACCGCAGGTCACGGATGTACCACGTGAAGCTATGACAAGATCATCCTCTCACTCCAGTCCACCAGCACAGAAAGATTCAAAGGTTGGTCCCAAACCGAAATCTACACCGGTGCTTTGTTCCTCCAACCTGTTGTTTGACAAATATCGACAGGAGATGCTGAAGACTGGACACTGTCCTCCAGGAACAACTCCAGTGTCCAAACCTCCAAGCGGCAATATCTCTCAAAGGTTGCCCGCAAAGTCAGGCAGCTTCCATGAAGATGGACCAGAAAAATATTACAAAGAGGTGAGATATTTAAGTAAATTTTTTTAGTAAAATTTATTTCAGTTGGAAGATAGAATACTTTAAACACTTCATTATACGGTAAATAGATAGATAGATTAATTAGACTGATTAGATAGATACACAATGTAAAGCAACTCTGTAAGAAGGTACAAAGGGATGTTTTGTGTAAATTTTTTTAAAACTGACTTGAGTTTTTTTGGTGATGTCCTTTAGCAGCCAAGTTCCCAGGAAGGAGGCAACGTCTACTGTTCACCCAGAACTTTGAGGCCTCAACTGGGGTTAGGAGCCGTCAACAGGCAGCCAGCAGCCAAGACAAGAATCCAAATGGGCCAAAGACCCAATCAGGCTCCAAACCATTCCAGTCAGGCAGCCGCTGTGACCAACCACGCAGGTGAGATGTGGAAAATTTAAACAGAAATAACACAATACAGTGTTAAAGGTAGATATCAACACTACAAAGTGGGAAGATGACATTTTATGTAATTTGTTCAAATCATACGTGATAATGTGATGTAAAAAATCTTTTTTGAAGTTCAGACAGAATAACATTTTGTCTAATGGTTTTGTAAAGGTAAATGAAAGGTCATTTTGACCCATTACTCTCTTTTTTCATTGATTACAGTAGTAGTGTGTGTTAGGGCCCCTTATTTCAGATCTGAGTTTGTGTCAACCATTAAACTTCTTCTGTCTGTGTCCAGGAGAGCAGAAAAGATCGGGACCAGAAAATACCCCAAAGAGTATCCTCCTGAAACCAGGTCAGTCTGGTCTCCGTCCTCCAGGGTTTTCTGCTCTGCCTTTGTCTCGTCTCAGTACCTTCGGCTTCACCCGGAGCTCCAGCGTCTCACCTATACCCAGCAACCAGTTTGTTGACAGCAGTAACAGCGACCTCTGTCGACCAGCCCAGCGTGAGTCACACTCAAAACATGCATCATTTCTTTTTTAGATATTTAGGATTTTGTGTGTGTATTATCTTTTTTGGTCGAAATTTCATTTTGGTTAGAGACACACTGCTGTGTCCTTTTCGCACAGTAATTGGATGTATGGGTTAGAGACAATAGGAATAAGTAGAGAACAAGAGGGAGAGCTGAAGGTGGAGGAGTTACAGATGCTGAAATTCTGTTTAGAATGGACAGGATCAGAAATTAAGTGATTAGATGGACATCACAGACAGGAAGGTTTGGAAAAAGACACCAGATTAAGATAGTTTGGACATGTTCAGAAGAGGGACAGTGGATATATTGGTAGAAGAATGATCCTAGAGATGGAGCTACCAGATTTAGAGGTAGTTGGAGTCAGAGTAGAAGATACAGAGGACAGGGGGAGATGGAAAATGTTGATTTGCTGTTGCAACCCCTGAAAATAATGTATAAGCCGAAAGGAAAAGAAGAAGAAAGTTGACATTTCACATATAGTTGCAAGTTGTATATGACGAATGTTTAGCAACCATCAAGGTATCACCTTATTCTGTCAATCCTAAATCTCTAGGTTTAATGTTAGTTAATAATTTAATCATTATATAATCTCTAACATTCTTCAGTTTCCCTAAAAATACCTTCTAGAAAATGTGAGTATCTTATATTAACACTAGTGACTGCTGATTAGGACGTCTGACAGCTTGTCCCTTGTTTCTACTAGTCATGTGACACCACATTTGTCGCACTCACTGACAGCTGTCTGTTGCCGTTCCCCTGTGTTAACTGTCCTACACCGAGCTGCTGGATTCAGAAGATTCCTCAGCACGCAGGCAGCTCAAGATGTTAGAAAAAAACACAGCTGCTCCTTCATCCTCTTCTGCCATAACTGTCCTCCTTTCCCTATTTATAATCCCTGAAATGAAACTGGTGCCAGAGGCTGCACCGTATGAGCTAAAACTGAGAGTCCATCTGGGTGTGGTGTCACAGGGTGGTGTGGGCAGTTGTTTCTGAAACTACAGTGACCTCTGGGCTTCCTGGTTATATCATGTATATAGAATGTTCACTCTCCTCAAACATTCACTCTGGTGACGGTCTCTGCCTCCTCATTGCACCTCCTTCAAGGTTCAGATGTACACGCTGCTGGGTTATTTTGTGCCGTTTGTGACACTGATTCTTCAGAAAACAACGGTAACTCAGGATGATAATCTGCACTCATGTAAGTCTGTGCTGCTGCTCTGTTTCTTTTACCCATGCTGCTTACAGCTTTTAGTTGTACTCCATGTGTATGAGTAGCTATGACAGTGTGTACAGTACCTGACATTCCAATTACTGGTGTTCCCCTCAGGCTTTAACCTCAGACAGTACGGCTTTATTAGTCTGGAACTCACACAACAAACACGACATTGAGTGTAGAAGGATCTTGTTTTTGGTGGAAAGATTCCAAATGTGTTTTATTTGTGTTGGAAAATATAATGACACAAAATATTTAGTTAGATTAGATTAGAATAGATTAGTTGATTAGGCAAGATTGAAATTCTTTTCTCAAAGATCTGAAGCTTTTGTAGCTCTACAATCGTTCTAAGGACAGGTGTGGATGGACATTTTGACTCGCGGGCCACGATTAGCCCTTAACATTGGACACAGGGTCCAGGATAGGAACTGATAAATGGAGTATAAAGGACTATTTAGAATCAGAATGCCTTTATTGCCATTATACTATTAGTACAACAAAATTGTAGTGAATTGTAATGCAGTGCAAGAGTAAAAAAATGATATATATAAAAGTAAAAACATGAACATGTACATGCAAGCCTGTCCTGCACATATAACGAGTAATTATATTGCACATATAGTGAGTAATATGACACTGATACAGAGGTAGACAGAGCAGTGATAGAGACTGGTCAGTCAGTGTGGTAGCTAAGAATGGTTACGTGAACTAAAGTAATTGATGTATAAACCTAAAAAGCTCAATAGTTTCTAACCTTCTCAATGCAATGTCTAGTAAAAACTATACATACATAAGTATAATCACAATACAAATCAATTTTATAGTTTTGACAAGTTTGTCGGGCCAGTGATGAAACTGAATGGGCTGCATCCGGGACCCATGCCTTAGTTTGGTTCTATGTAATGCAAATGCAATGCTTTGTTTTTGTGATGTTCTCCTTTCCCGGCCAAAATGTTGTCGATTTTTTTCAGAACATGAACCTCACTTCCTAAGAGTGAGCCGTTTCAGTGCAAATCAATGCACCACTGTAATCGATTGAGGAGCTAAATATTTCATGCTAAGTAATTCGAGCAATCCATTTGGCAGCTCCAGGCTCAGGCGGTCAGACAGAGTAGGGAGAAACATGAAATTGTCCGCAGGAATCTGAGAAGAGAGTCGAGAATCTTCTGAAAACATTTACACAAGGCACAAAACATGAAAGTATTAAGATCTAGATGGAATTTTAATATATCAGTGTTTTGTTCCTGTGTTGGCTGCTTATCTTATAACTGCCTTTGAATCAAGGCATGCTGGAGGCATAAACACAGCTGTAATTAATTATTGAGACACTTTTGCCACATTCATCATTATTTCTAAAGACTTTTTTTGTAGTTAGTGATAGAAATGAATAATCAGTAGAGTGAACAGTAACCTACTGAAATTAAAAATATTAATGAAACTAGACATTTTGTGGAATACTGTTATCCGTAATCATATAATATATACTACAAATACATAGCTTGATTTGTAATATAAAAAGCCATAGATTGTATTTCCTAAAAATAATAGTACTTGATTCATTCTGGTGTTGGAGGCGCCGTATATACAATATGGCTTGTATCACAATCATTTCCTGGACTGTCCCTTTCTGCTTGCGAGGCAGGTGTGTTAAATTTCCTCTGCAACGTTTCCCACTTTACAGATCCCAGCAGTGGCATCGATGAAGCAGCATCACACAACACAACCTCTGCTGAACCCTCCCGCTGTCAGAGCTGGAACCAGCCTCCAAACGCCCCCAGTCTCCAGCGTCGCTCTGTGGCCCCACAGCGCAGCTCTCCAGTTGGTATGTAGCAGACATGTTTATCAGTCTCACGTCTTTGAGGGTTATTACCTCAATTGCCTGAAGGGATCAATCGAGTTCTAGCTATCAATCTATCAATCTATCTACAGTATCTATCTGTCTGGCTGTCTGTCTGTCTGTCTGTCTGTCTGTCTGTCTGTCTGTCTATCTACCTACCTACCTACCTACCCACCCACATACCCATCCATCCATCCATCTACCTATCTATGTAAACAAATATATCACAGAAATACAGTATACTGCAATATACTTGAAATCTCTTTTTTAAACTTTTAGGACAAAGAACAGTTGACCTAAATATCTTCCCATCGATCACCTAAACTATTTCACGGTGTTGCATCAGCGAAGGGGACCCCAATACTGTAACATCAATGTTTTTTGTTTGCTGTGGCTTAATTTTGCCACTGAACAATAAACCTGCCAGAACAGCGCCCTCAAGTGGCCATAACTTTGATATGATCCGTTTCAGAATTTATAGTACATTTGATTTTCTTTTCACACAAGCTGTTTTGGTAAATTGGATAATTGTACAGTTAGTTTCGCCATTTTTGTAATATTTCTTTCCATATAATTTTACATTTGGTAACAAAATGTGCTTTTTAAACTTGGATCCAAGTACTTTGTCTTCAAGATGAATTTTCAATATGTGACAATTTCCATGAAAAATGTTTCTGTCACTACACAGCTGTAAGGAGAGAAACGCCTAAGGACAATGATTCACAACCAAAGTCGTCCCCAAAGAGATTTGCAGTGGTTTCCCCTAAACCTCAGTCTCCTGGTGAGTTGTACACACACCCGTTGTGTCTGTGTGTGAATTTATATTCTGAAGGCAGTATAAGTCCTCCGTGTTGAGAGATGTAATAATATTTTATATCACCCCCTCTCCACGCCTTCTCTCCTTCAAACCTTTATTACATTGCCTTTGTCTGCTGTTGCCATAGCAACAGTCCAGAGTTGCTGTGATGCTAGCACAGATTACCAGCGATGGAAACTCTGCTGGGTCAAATTAGTGCAACAGTGAATAAGTGATTATTTTCTCCTGTGGTCAAAGACCAGTAAGGCTGGAGCTGAGTTCCTGATTACGTCCCGAAAAGGGAATCTGAAAAGAAGGGTTTTAAAAATCTGTATTGCATCCTCTAAAACAGGGTGAGCAGTTGTGGGTTCGATTTCCAGAGATTGGTGCTTGTCAAGGGCAGCCTCACAGTAGTTGTAACAACTTCTGCTCTTATTGTCTAATAATAATAATCATTATTTCACAGAATTTGGATCCTTAAAGTATCATTTTCTTTTCTTTCTATGACGAGAACATCTGCCACCTTGTGGCCGATTAAAACGACTGCAGTGTTTTTTTAGACTTGGGACCTAATATTCAAATGTCCAAGCTAAAGTGATCTATCTAAACTGACTGCATATGCACATAATCATATATTCTGATCATATATATATGTTTATGAAATTAGGTAATTAGAGTAAAGGATAGAGAAGCCAGATTGAGATGATTTGGACATGTTCAGAGAAGGGACAGTGGTTACATTGGTAGAAGAATGATCCTAGAGATGGAGCTACCAGGTAGGAGAGGAGGAGGAGATTGATGGATGCAGTGAGAGAGGACATGGAGGTAGTTGGAGTGAAGAAGAAAAAAGAAAGATACAGAGAACAGTGTCAGTATATTGTATATAATTTAGGGCCTTTTTAACTAAGTTGCAAACCTATATGTAATGAAAACAAATTAATTTCTTTGATTTAACCCTAAATGTTTGTTCTGTCTACAACAGTACGTGGTCGAACAGGACCCGTCCATGTTCCTGTTCAGGTGACCAAGGTTCAGGACTTGGACAAGGCTGTGATCCAGCAGCTGCGTGACCGCTGTGAGCAACAGGCCGTGCAGCTCCAGAGCCTTCAGGTCCAGATGAAGGAGGCCGCGTTGTGTCTGGATGTTTTCAGCGTCACAACACAACACTTTTGGAACAAGGTAAGACAGAAAGCTTTTTCTCATTACTGACTTTCTCTGCAGGCTGGTTGTTTTTTTTACCTAGTATATTTGATAGCAATGTCAAGCTATGTTGTTATGTCCTGGGAAACTGTTTCTGTGCAGTATGTCCCCTGTTGTTGATGTAGGTCTGGTCAGAATGTTGGTATTTTAACACATCTTCAGCATTGAATGACTTGTTATTGTGACTACAATGAAGTCACAGCTGTTAGACTTCTGTCCATGTATGTTGTCTTAAGGGATGTGTCGCATAACTTTAACAGAACAAACAGAGTGCTCGGAGACACTTGGGAATTCACCAAGAACAGCAAATAGTTGATTAAATAAGCTTTTACAAACCTCCAAAAATTGAGGTTCTTCCTTTTGACAATGTATTCAGTGTTTTCTGTCTCTCAGTGTGGAACTTAAACCTGTCCCCTGCCATACCTTGTAAATTGCTGACATTAATCTTGAAACCCTTCTACATCACTTCTGTGGTTCCTGTTAATGAAATTAGCTCCACCCACCTCAGCATCTCTGTGCCTTTGGTAAATTGAATTTTCAGGTAGAAGGAGAACAGTCACAGACTGGAGTCATTCAGATGCTCCAACAATGAGGCTCATACATACTGATGTTCTTCCTGAAGCAAAACATGGGACCAGGTGGATTCAAACCACCTCCATAACACCCCAAAGTGTATCCCTGTATAAAGAATGAATCATAGCTCCGTTCTTATATACAGTCATAGTGACTCTCTGCCCTGGGCTAACTGTACAACCTTCTGAGGAAATCCTTTAGGAAATTGAGTTAAATGGTGGTGAGTTCTCTTTAGGGCTGACAATGATGGACGGGATCAGGAATGAGGTGATTAGGGGGACAACACAGACGGGAAGGTTTGGAGAAAAAGCTATAAAAGCCAGATTGAGATGGTTTGGACATGTTCAGAGGGGGGACAGTGGTTATGTTTGTAGAAGAATGATCCTAGAGATGGAGCTACCAGGTAGGAGACAAAGAGGAGATTGATGGATGCAGTGAGGGAGGACATGAAGGTAGTTGGGGATTCTGGGACCAGGGTGAGATGGAAATTGTTGACTCACTGTGGCAACCCCTAAAAAAGGTACAAACTAAAAGGAAAAGAAGATCCTTGTTCCTCATATTGCCCTGGAGTCTTTGTCTCAAACTCCTTTTTTTCTGATCTCCTGTTCTCTGATCAGGACTCACAACAGTTCCTTCCTGCTATTTTTTTCCAAATGAGCTTTGCTTTTACTGTTAATCTCAATTCCACTGTGATCCCTCATAGCCACACCCTTTCTTTTGTATTCACTACTCCATCCTTGACCCTGCTCTGCTCTGACTCGCTTCCTGGTCTGTGTTGTCCACAGTATTGTTCTCTGTTATATAACACGTGAGTAGAAAATTTGCCACCTGCACTAACTGTTTACTTCATTGTCTAATATTTATACACAGACATTAATTAATCTTTAAAAAATATTTAATCATTATTTTTTTACTTATAGTCAGTTTAATTTGCTGGAAAATCATAAATAATTTCACATTTGACTATAGGTGTTATAAATGCAAAAATCAAAAAAATTTTGCATTCATATATGCCATTTAGACGTCATAATCTACCCTTTATATTTTTATTAATGTGTACAGTTTATTTAATCTTGGCTTTAATTTTTCTGCAAGAATATAGTCTTTGACGAGATGTTCCCATCTTTCCTCTGTTTTGTTCTTTATTCTGGATCCGAAACATCCACCTACGCGTATTCATGTGTGTCGGTGCATGTGTGCATCTTCTTGACATGTGTATGGATGTAATATTGATAGAGGGGCGGGGAGTAAGAGGGGTGGGCAGGCAGGGCCGGGTTGAGGCTGACGCTGAGGCTGAGTCTGAGGCTGAGTCTGCCAGTCTTTGTTCTTAGCAGGGATATACGTTTGTCAAACAGGTGAGTCTCTGCTCTTCCTCCTCTTCTTATTTGTCTGTCATATTGCTTCTCTCTTCCTCCTTTTTCTCATTGTTTGGTCACTTTCATGTGTAACTGCTGTCTCCTGAGCCGCATCAGGGATGCTGTTGCTGCTGCTGATGCAGAATGCTAGCCCGATGAGCCGTTGCTGCTGCAGTCTCCATCTCCTTCCTCTGCAATGTCTGTAACTAACAGGAAAAAAAAGGAGTGTACATCCTGCAGGCAGCACAAAGGATGACTGAGTGAATGAGTGTGTAACAGCAAGTGTGAATGTGACAGCTTGTGTGCGCGTTTGTGTCTGATGCGAAAGGCTGTGTGTGGATTTGTATCTCGGAGCCAGTGGCGAGAGTGAAGCTCTCCAGGATTGTGCTGAGTCAAAGCAGACCGATCACTGACTCTGTCTGTCGTCATCTCTCTGTGACGCTCTCTGCTCTCTCGCCTTTTTATTTACAATATTTTCTCACTCTAACAGCAAAGCACAGATCTTTCTTTGACAGGTTGGTTGTTTCCTTAAAGCTCATCTACAGGAAATAGCATGTTCAGTTTTTCTGCATGAGCTGCAGGCACAGCTTATTTAAAGAAAAGTCGCTGGAGACTTTCATAAGCCCTGTGAGAAATTAACTACTATTTTATTGGTTTGCTGTTCAGTGTTCTCACGTTGCACTTGGTGGTTTGAATTTCCGTTTAAAGGTTTAGAGTTTAAATCCTGAATGGACTTGGCGTGTCTTCTAGTTTTTTTTGTGTGTGTTAACTACATCTGCGTTCAGTAATCTAATGTGTATTTTAGATTAGAGGTAGACCCACTAAGCACTTGTGTATCTAATCAATAAAATAGTATATAGTATAAAAGGAAGAGCAGTGATTGGCTTTTTGTTATACAATGGACATTGATGGTAGTCCTCTGTGACCACTCTGTTCCTTTGGAACACTCTGTAGTCAGTGTTTTTTTTTATTTATATCGATGGGGGATGCTGGTATTTAAAGTAAGAGACAGATCTGGACTGCAGGCAGGCTAGTAAGAATACACATATATTTGTTGTGTATCAGTTTTTCCTTAATTTTACATCTTAAAAAAAAAATGTTTACTGATGAAGGCAAGTCGTAATTATTTTATGTCTTGTGTTTGGAAACACTGTTACTAAGCTGGCAGACTTGATTTATTAAAAATGTGACTTATAACTGTTCGTTAAGGCAAACCCAGTGTCAGTGGTTTATTTTTTTACATGAAATGGTTGAAAATGATGCTTGTGACCAGTGAATGAAAAGAGTATTTATTATTATATGTATATTTATTATTTTATTAAGAGATTGTTATTTTTGTAAGTTAAGATAAATGGAACTTTTTTGTAATTCATATTGTAAACAGTGCAGTTTATGATGAAATTTGCTAAATCAATACATGAAAAAGGGAACTTGCTTTTCCTTAGCTTCAAATTGACTAAAAATATAATTCAAGTAAAAAACATTCCAATGGATTTAAATTAATATTTATTATTATAATTTCACAATAATCATCATGCTTTAAATAAGGTCATTAGACATCCAGTATTCTAAATATTGACAAAATAGTTTAGTTTAAATAGGGTTTTATAAAGCTAAATATCAGAACCCAGTGTCCTTGGTGAATTATTTGATATCAGGGAAGTGGGTTCTATTTGCAGCCCTGGCTCTTCCATTCCTGGGTGGGGACGACAAAATCAGGACAAATGTCAGACATAAATCCCCATAAATCAGTGATGGCGAGCGGTGGAGCTGAGGAGTCATGAAAGTAATATCCACTCTTCATCCTTCATGAGCTCACTGCTGCCTGTGTCTCCCTGCTGTCCCCTCAGAGCTGACATCATGTCTGTCCTGACTCCACTGTATCTGCCTCATTTTCATACATTCATCACCTGCTTCTCTCTGTCTGGGTTCCATCCAGTGTCTCTCATACTGGAGGCATTGCTTTGGAACAAAGCACTCCCGTGCCAGGAGAATTTCTACCGTGTAATAATCCAGGACTGGTTGCTGCATTTTAGAGGGGGCTGATCAATAGTCATTGAAGTGTGATGTGTGAAGCTGAGGACGTCACACCATGTAGAGCTCCCCTGTGGATACTGATGGAGGAGGCAGGCCTCTTGGTAGAAATGTCTGCTTTCACAGAGAAAAATATTCACACTGGTGTAATAAAACCCGAACTATAACATGGTCCCTGTAATCAAGACCTATCTTTATCAGGGGTCAGGGGTCCTCACCCTTAACCGCCCAGGCCTGTTTTTATAGTTTAAAGTGGCTTGAGATCCCAAGTAAAAGGGACAGACTGAACATGGCTGTGGATCTTGTATTTCATTTTGATTATAAAAAGGTTTCATATGTCAACCTTCTAATCACCTGATGCTTTTATCTCCTATGCTTACATAGACAGTGTGATATGAACCAGATGAAGGCAGTAAATTTGATTAGGATTTTCCTGGGAACATCATTTGCCGATGACGTTTTTCTAATCAGATCTGTTGTTTTGTTTTCTTCCATGGTTGAACAGTAACAAATTATCTCTCTCCTATTACTTCATCAAAAATTTTCTTCTGCTTTCAGCTTGTCCCTTTTTCAGGGGTTGCCACAGCGAGTCAACAATTTCTATCCCACTCTGTTCTCTGTATCATCAACTCCAACTCCAACTACCTCCATGTCCTCCCTCACTGCATCCATCAATCTCCTCTTTGTCTTCTACCTAGTAGCGCCATCTCTAAGATCATTCTTCTACCAATGTATCCACTGTCCCTCCTCTGAACATGTCCAAACCATCTTAATCTAGTTTCTCTAGATTTTTCTCCAAATCTTCCTGCCTGTGTTGTCCTTCAATTGACCTTATTCCAGTTCCTGTCCATAACTTTATAAAAATATGTAGTTAAAACTTGGTTTGAACTTCAAACAAAATAGTTTACTTTGAACAGTTGGCATTTATTTATTTTTAATTTTATTTTCATTTTGTG
>JAFBJS010003862.1:0-10460 GCA_016785265.1 Paraplagusia blochii
GACTTGGTCTCCTCCTTGGGTCTCCCTCTAGCGGTGTAAAGAGGAATACTGCGTCAGGTTTTGGTGGGTGTCTCATTTGTTTGTTCACTAATTTGTATCGTCTACTGATGAAGATATTAATTTGGTACATTGAAAAGAACCAAATGGAATCGATAGTATTAGGTAATTTTACAAAAATTAATCTATTGTACTATATAAACTTCATATTATGGCAGGTTACATCCATATAGATTTTATTATTTATTATTATAGTTGTAAAGAATTAGCTTCCGGTTGAAATTAACTACTCGGGAATAAATAGTATCAGTTTACTTTTCGGTAGAATGAGTTAGATATGAATGAGTTATCCTTGGTAGTGTTTTCTATTAATCGTGGCCCATTTTTTGTTTGGTATTTTTGAAATTTCTAGCAATTACTAAAATAAATAAAATATGAATTTCCTTTTGCTATTATCTTGTAACTAACTCTTTAGGTATCGGACCAATTACCAGATATTTATGAGGTATCGGGCCCCTGAAAAAAAAAAGTTCAATATTGTTAAAAAATTTGCAATAAAATCAAAAAAAGATTTTCAAAATGCAGTGTAGAATAAGAAAAAAATCTAAATTTTTTTCACAATCTGACCAAAAAAATTACACGGTAAATTAAAACATTGTCCAATAAATTTGGAAATTTCTTTCTAAATCTTTTTTTTTCCAAAATGCTATTATCTTATGAAAAACTTAATTGAGCAAAATAATTGAGGGGAAGAAAACTTAGAAAATTTCAATATTCGACAAAAATTACGAAATTTTGGATTTACAAAAGACCTTTACAGTTTTTTAAATTCTAAAAGTTATTATCTTGGACTTAAATTTCTAAATTACATTATTTTCTGGAAAAATAATCCCAAATCTTGAAGAAACACAAAGAAGATGACATTTTCAAAAAGCGTTGACTTAGGGTTAAATTTTTCGCAATTCTTTTCAAATTTGACCAAAAGTATGTGGTGAAATCAATTATTGTTGAAAATTTTCAAAATATATTTCTGAATTCTATGAGAATTTTGCAGAAAAGATGAATATTTGCCTAAATTTGTGACAAAATAAAAAATAAACATGTGACAAAAATAAAAATACTCTAATTTGAAAAAAGACATTAAAGATTACATTTTTAAAAAGAGAATATTTGGCTAACATTCACTTGTTGACATTGCCTTAGAAGTTAATTTTATTGGTTGATTGATTATTTTATTTTATTCTCTTTGAATGTTTGGGTATATTTTGAAAAAATATTATTGGAAGAAACCTTACGGCTTTTCATTTTCCAAGAAGTTTAGAAGTTGTGACAATTTTTGTCATGATTGCATTGTATCTTCACGTTTTTCATCAATTTAAGGCTTTTAGCAGAATTCTTTATTTTCTTGTTCATTGTTTAAAATTTGTATTTTTGGCCACTGATTAAGTTTATCTATTTTGCCAAATGTTACAAGATTTTGTTGAACTTTTTGGCACAATTTTATCTTTGAGTTTTTTTTTAAATACATTTTTTCCACAATATATCATATTACAACTTTTATTATTTCGATTGATTTTGATTGGTTGAGATATTGCAATGATTTTTTATTTTTTCGCCACAATGTTTTAATTTTAAGATTGTTCATTGTCAAATTGGAAATTTCCGAGCTTTTTACAGGTAAAAGAAGGCATGTCATAATTGTAGATATCTTTTTAAAAATATACATTTTTGAAAGAATATTTTTGACCGAAAAATTGCAAATCTAAAATTTGCATTTTGAGGAGAGTCTTTACCTATCTTTTACAAATACAAATTCTTATTTTAAATATTTTTTGTCAACCAAATTAGAAGATTTTGAGAGTATTTTTTAGAAAATAATATTGCATGTCATTTTTTTTAGATTGATGATGAACATTGATCTTAAAGCTGCCTTTGATCATGAAAATGTATTCGCCTTTATTGTTTTTTCTTTTGGTTTGGATGTTAAATATGAATTGAGTTTAATGTTGATTTTCCTTTGATGTTAATGTGTCTGGAATTAAAGATGTTGTTATTGTTGAGTTGGTTTGTGCCTTAAAAGTTGACATTGACCTTAGAGTTGACTTTAGAGTTAATGTTGTCTTTGATCAAGATAATGTCTTCATATCTGATGTTTGTCTTAGATGTTCACTATAAAGTTGATTTGTATTTCATTAGGATGTTAACTATGATGTAATGTTGATTTGATGTTTCAAGAGTTAAAGTTGTCTTTAAACTTGAAGTAGTTGATAGTTGCCTTTGATGTTGACATTGCCTTAAAAGTTTATTTAAATGCCTATGATAATGACAATGCCTTTGATGTTGACATTGACCTCGTAGCTTTGTACCTTTAAAGTTGACATTGCCTTATAAGTTGAGTTGAATGCCTAATATGTTGGCATTGCCTGTGATGTTAACATTGCCTTTATAGCTGCCTTTAAAGACTTCCATCATGATAATGTATTTGCCTCTGATGTTGGTTTTATTTGATTTGGATGTTTAATATCAAGTTGATTTCAAATTGTCCTTTGATGTTGATGTCTCTGCAGTTGTAATAGTATTTTAATTGATGTTGTCTGCCTTTGATGTTGACATTGCCTTTGTTGTTGACAAAGTCTTCAATGTTGACATTTACCTTATAGCTGTCTCTAGATGTTTTAAAGCTGTCTAAAATGTTGATGTTGTTGTGTTCCTTTGATGTTAACATTTCCTTAAAGGTTGATTTTTTCCTTTAATGTTGCTTTCCCTTTCATGTTAACATTGCCTTAAGAGTTGATTGTATTGACAATGTTCGATGTTGCATTTCCTTTGATGTTGTCACTGATGCTTTAGAACCCTTGCGCTACTGTTTACCTTCCATGTTAGCATTGCCTTCAACCATTGATGTTTACAATGCCTTAAAATTTTAATTTATTGACAAAGCCTTTGATGTTAGCCTTGCCTTTGATGTTCACCGGGACAATATAGCATCCTTATGAAATTGTCAACCTTTGATGTTGAAACTGATTCAATAGCAGCCTCAAGATAAGGTCTGCCTTTAATGTTGGAATTGCCTTGGATGTTTACATTGCCTTAAAAGTTGATTACATTGACAAAGCTTTTGATGTTAGACTTGTATTTGATATTATAAGTGACCATATAGCAGCTTTAAGATCATGTTTGCCTTTGATGTTGTCAATGCCTTTAATGTTGGCATTGCATTAAAGATTAAGATAAAGTCTGCCTCTGATGTTGACAAGACCTTAAAAGTTTAAGATAACGTGTGCCTTTGATGTTGTATTGCCTCAGATGTTAATTTTGCCTTTAAAGTTCACAGTGCCTCAAAACTTGAGATATGTCTCCCTATGATGTTGACAATGCCATTGATGATAGCATTGCCTTAAAATTTTAATATAATGGATGCCTTTGATGTTAAAATACCCTTACAAGTTTAAGATACTTGTGCCTTTGATGTTAGCATTGCAGTTGATGTTATCATTGCCTTAAAAGTTTAAGATAACGTGTGCCTTTGATGTAGGCATTGCCTTTGACGTTATCATTGCCTTAGAAGTTTAACATAATGGCTGTCTTTGATGTTGACAACGCTTCAAAGTTAAAGATAAGGTGTGCCTTTGATGTTATCTTTCCTTAAGTTTTATATAAAGTCTGCCTTTGATGTTGACAACGCACTAAAAGTTTAAGATAATGTCTGCCTTTGATATTAACACTGCCTTGGATGTTTGCATTGCTTTAAATAATTTCATTAACAAAGCATTTGATGTTTATTTGCAGTTGAGGATTATATTTCCTTAAAAAGTTTATTATATTGAAAAAACTTTGATGCTGACCTTTTATTTGATGTTATCAGTGACCATATGGTAGCCTTATGATAAGGTCTGCCTTTGATGTTGTCATTGCTTTAAGAGTTCAGATCATGTCTGCCTTTGATGTTGACAATGCCTTTGATTTTAGCATTGCCTTAAAAGTTTGAGATAACGAGTGCCTTTGATGTTTATTTTGCCTTTGATGTTCATAATGAAAGTTGATATATGTCTGCTTTTGATGTTGTCAATGCCTTTGATGTTGGCTGCCTTTGAAGTTGAAAATGCCCTAAAAATTAAAGATAACGTCTGCATGTTGTGTGCTGGTTATGTCAGCATCAAAGGCATTGACAATATCAAGGCAGATATATTTAAACTTCCGAGGTGTTGCGAACATCAAAGGCAAATCAACATCAAAGGGAACCATTTCATTGAGATTCTGAAGCAATGCTAACATCAAAGGCAATCCTTTTATTGAGATTTTAAAGCAATGCTAACATCAAAGGCAATGCCAACATCAAAGGCAATCATTTTATTGAGATTTTAAAGCAATGCTAACATCAAAGGCAATACCAACATCAAAGGCAGCAATTTCTATGAGATTTTAAAGCAATGCTAACATCAAAGGCAATGCTAACATCAAAGGCAATGCTAACAAAAAAGGCAAAAATTCCTATGAGATTTTAAGGCAATGCTAACATCAAAGGCAGCCATTTTATTGATATTTTAAAGCAATGCTTACATGAAAGGCAATGCTAACATGAAAGGCAATGCTAACATCAAAGGCAGCCATTCTATTGAGATTTTAAAGCAATGCTAACATCAAAGGCAATGCTAACATCAAAGGCAGCCATTTTATTAACATTTTAAAGCAATGCTAACATCAAAGGCAAAGCTAACATCAAATGCAGCCATTTTATTAACATTTTAAAGCAATGCTAACATCAAAAGCAATGCTAACATCAAAGGCAGCCATTCTATTGAGATTTAAAATTAAAGCTAACATCAAAGGCAGACATTTCATTGAGATTTTAAAGCAATGCTAACATCAAAGGCAATACAAACATCAAAGGCAGCAATTTCTATGAGATTTTAAAGAAAAGCTAACGTCAAAGGCAATGCTTACAATAAAGGCAGCAATTCCTATGAGATTTTAAAGCAATGCTAACATCAAAGGCGGCCATTTTATTGATATTTTAAAGCAATGCTTACATGAAAGGCAATGCTAACATCAAAGGCAGCCATTCTATTGAGATTTTAAAGCAATGCTAACATCAAAGGCAATGCTAACATCAAAGGCAATGTTAACATAAAAAGCAATGCCAACATCAAAGGCAGCCATTCTATTGAGATTTTAAAGTAAAGCTAACATCAAAGGCAGACATTTCATTGAGATTTTAAAGCAATGCTAACATCAAAGGCAATACCAACATCAAAGGCAGCAATTTCTATGAGATTTTAAAGAAAAGCTAACATCAAAGGCAATGCTAACAAAAAAGCAGCAATTCCTATGAGATTTTAAGGCAATGCTAACATCAAAGGCAGCCATTTTATTGATATTTTAAAGTAATGCTAACGTCAAAGGCAATGCTAACATCAGCCATTCCATTGAGATTTTAAAGTAAAGCTAACATCAAAGGCAGACATTTCATTGAGATTTTAAAGCAATGCTAACATCAAAGGCAATAACAACATCAAAGGCAGCAATTTCTATGAGATTTTAAAGCAATGCTAACATCAAAGGCAATGCTAACATCAAAGGCAGCCATTTCATTGAGATTTTAAAGCCATGCTAACATCAAAGGCAATACCAACATCAAAGGCAAACATTTTATTGATATTTTAAAGCAATGCTAACATCAAAGGAAATACAACATCAAAGGCACACGTTATCTTAAACTTTTTATGTGTTTTCAACATCAAAGGCAGCCATTATTTCAAACTTTTAAGGAAATACATCCAGCAAAGGCAGACATATCACATACAATTTCGGAGGTCTTTTTAAACATCAAAGGCAATATAAACATCAAAGGCATTTGTTTGTAAAACTTCTAGGATGTTGATGACATAAAGGCAGTATTTATATAAAACATTTAAGACAATAATAACATCACAGGCATTGATAACATTAAAGGCAGACATAATGCATCATCAAAGGCAAGACTACTATCAAAGGCACATATATTTTGAGCTTTTAAGGTTTTGTCAACATCAACGGCATTAAAAACATCAGAGGTAGACATAACTCAAGTTTTGGGGCATTTTTGAACATCAACGGCAATATAATTATCAAAGGCACACATTATTTTTAAATTTCTTAGGTGTTGTAAAAATCAAAGGTGGAATCTAATTTAAACATTTAAGGCAATGATAACATCAAAGGCAGACATCAACTTTTGAAGCATTGTGAACGTCTAAGGCAATACCAACATCAAAGGCACATTTTATTCTAAACTTTGAGGCGTTGTCAACATCAACGGCAGCCATTTTGTTAAACATTTAAATCAATGATAACATCAAAAGCAATGCTTACATCAAAGGCAATACAACTACAATGGCAGCCATTCTATTAAGATTTTAAAGCAATGCCAACATCAAAGGTAATACCAACATCAAAGGCTCAAATTATCTTAAACTTTGAGGCATTGTCAACCTCAATGGCAGCCACTTTATTAAGATTTTAAAGCATTTTTAACATCAATTGCAATGCTAAAATCAAAGGCAATACTAACATCAAAGGCACACGTTATCTTAAACTTTTAAGGCGTTTTCAACATCAAAGGCAGCCCTTATTTTAAACTTTAAGGCAATACTACCAGCAAAGGCAGGCATCTCAATATCTGAGGTATTTTCAAACATCAAAGGCAATATAAACATCAAAGGCACACGTTTTTGAAAACTTCTAGGATGTTGATGACATAAATGTAGTATTTATATGAAACATTCAGGGCAATAATAACATCAATGGCATTGATAACATCAAATGAATACATAATGCATCATCAAAGGTACTACTACTATCAAAGGCACATGTATTTTGAGCTTTTAACGCTTTGTCATCATCAAAGGCATTAAAAACATCAGAGGTAGACATATCAAGTTTTGAGGCATTTTTGAACATCAACGGCAATATAAACATCAAAGGCACACATTATTTTAAACTTCTTAGGTGTTGTCAAAATCAAAAGTGGAATTTATTTAAACATTTAAGGCAATTAAAACATCAAATGTAGACATATTTCAACTTTTGAAGCAGTTTGAACATCCAAGGCAATACCACCATCAAAGGCACAAGTTATCTTAAACTTTTAAGGTGTTGTCAACATTAAAGGCAATTTTTTTATAAATTTCAAATCAATGATAACATCAAAGGCATTGCATTATCAAAGGCATTGACAACATCAAAGGCAGACATATCCCAACTTTCGTAGCATTGTGAACATCACAGGCAATGAAACATCAAAGGAAATACTAACTTCTATGGCGTTGTCAACATAAAAGGCAGAAGTTTTAAACTTTTGTGGCAATATCAACATCAAAGGCTTTGTCAACATCACAGGCAGACATTATATTAAACTAGGCAATGATAATATCAAAGGTAATGCCAACAACAAAGGCACACATTCTTAAATTTTAAGGTGTTTTCACCATCGAAGGCAGCCATTATATTAATCTTTTAAGGCAATGCCAACATCAAAGGCAGACATATCTAAATTTTGAGGCATTTTGAACATCAAAGGCACCGGTTATATTAAACTTTTAAGGCATTGTCAACATCAAAAGCATACATTATCTTAAACATTTAAGGCAATATCACAGGCTTTGGCAAATACAAATAAGGTAATACCAACAGCAAAGTCATTGTCAACATCATGGGCAGACATTAATGCAATGTCTATATCAAATTTAATGCCAATATATAAGGCATTGTCAACTTCAAAGGCAGACATTAGTTTAAGGCTGCTATAGGGTCAGTGCCAACATCAAATGCAACATCTTTTTCTATAAATTAACCTTTCAAGCAATGCCAAATTCTAAGGTAATGTCCCTTATAGCTGCCATTAGAGACAATGTTGACCCAACCCCGAAATATTCAAAGAGGAAAAAAAAGCTAAAAGCTAGAATATTTAAACATCTAACCATAATGACAAGATAAATTTGGATTATAACTTGAAATGCAAGTTTTGTACAACCATTTCACAGTCATATTAAGATAAGACACAGACACAGGGAAAGGAAACATCAAAGTTTATTTCAAAACTTTAATTTTTTTTACTGTAAAAATGACAATTTCTTGCAGCTTAATCCCATTGAATGTTTGTAAACTGTACAGGTTTAAATGCCTTCATGAATGCAGTGTGGACACACAGCTGCTGTCAGTGGTGACACTGATGCACATGCAGAGTCAAGAGTCTGGAAGAGAAAAGGAAAATGTACCAAACAGTTTTGTTCTGCAGCTTTAATTTCCATTTGTTTCATTATGTTTCCATTGGAGTAATAAAAGACAAAAAAAAGAGTGCATTAACATGATGTTGAACTAACTTCTTACACAATTGAATAATCAAACTATAATATACAACATACTGAAGGTAGTGAACAAACTAAAATCCCAGGTTATGATGCTGCAAAGTCAGGGTATCTTTAAACTGTTGGTCCAAATCCCAAATGATCAAATGTAACAGAAGCTATTGTGATAACAATCCAGTGTTGATTACAGGTGGAAAGGACATGAAAGCAGTAAATAAAACATGTTGGCGATCATGAAAATGTTGTACATTTTATATTTTATCTTTGAAATCAAATGTTGAGGGAAGCAAAAGAAGAAATCAAAGTAAGGACAGCTCGTCTAATCATCGTCAAAGTTCTGTTGTAGGAGGAAGTTGGCGGCCAAGTTCTCGTTCTTCTCACATGCAAAGTAGGCTTGAATGACAAGGCCTTCTGGAAAACCTAGGGCTTTTAGCTGGAAGGAGAAAAATATAATTGTTAAAAGTCAAAATATGTCCATCTATATATAAATAGGAGTTCATTTATTCACTTTTTTTTAAGAAAGACTTGCTGTATCGTGGTTCAACTCTCATACCCTCAGTGCATTCAAGGTTTTAAAGATTTTAAATGTAAATAACAATAACATTGTCACAAAAATCTAACACTTTTATGTGCGCCTTATAGTCGTAAAAATATGGTACTTTATCGTTATTTTCCTTGATAAAATATGCATTTCCTAGCTTGAGAAACAGTAAAAAAAACAAGTTAAAATTTTAACACATACAGGGAATTGGTTAAAAAGAAGTTATGAACTGTTTGTCAAATTTTTATTCCATATTTCCAACACTATGATCTCTCTTTATTGTTTCTTAGATGTTAATATATATGAAAATAATATGTTAATGATACAATGTCACAGTTTTTTGCAGCGTAGCTAAAGCAGCCTTTAATAAGTGAATTTTAATTGTTTTCACAATTTTTAGGATTAACAAAAGCATTTTGCAGTCATGGATGAAATAGAAACTGTATTGCAAGAAATAACATGAACCTATGGGTAAAAAAAAAAAAACAAAATTCTTGTCTACTTCAGTTTTTCGGTCTATCATAGACAAAAAAATGACTTTTAACTAAAGTTATCTCAAACAACTGAATTGAAAAATATTGTATTTCTTTACAAAAACATTGTTGCTCTCTATAGATCTTTTCTTAAAACTTAAAAGTCAAACCTATTTGCCCGACTAACTGTAAATATATTGAAAAAAAAAAACAAAAAAAAAAAAAGAAGAAAAAAACAAAAAAAACTTTCGACTTTTAACCCATTCCCGATGCATCGTCATATCAATAGATTGCAGAGTTTCTCCTCACCCTTTCGATGGCCTCCTTCTCCTGAGGTGTGACCTGGATGTAGCTCATCGCACCTCCTCCAGGTGCATCGCCCTGTAACCCTCTGGCTCCTCCTCCACCTCCTCCACCACCACCGCCACCGGGTGACGCTTCTGGATTTGGTTCATTCAACATCTGGATGAACTGCTCTTGGTGGCTGCTGATCTCCTGCAGCAGTGAGTGAGAAGATGAAACATCTCAGACGACATTAACTCACGGGGTTATGTTAACAGACAATCCGTTAAAGTGTTGCATCGTAAAATATTAGCAATGTCTAATATTCACTTTTGACCAATAGACTGTAGTTTTACGAACACTGAATTTTCTAGTTCAATCTCAATACGATGCAATGCTGCCATCTAGGGAATTTCACTTGAAATACACATGCTTTGTGTTCAAATTTTTCTTTGCTGGGAGTTGGAAAACGATATTGACAATATTACATTATATAAAATAATTCTGTCAAAATAGTAAAAAGAAATATAAACATACAATACAACTGTATTTAATATAATATATAAAAACATCTATTTAGATGTACAATTTATTTATCTGATTATCTCGATGTTTTTTTTCTTAGGAAAAAATAAAAACAATTCTAACAGTTATTGGACTTATATCGTCCCATCTCTAAATTTTCCTAAAATACGGAGTCTCTTTATCTTCTACTCAAACTATCTCCATGTCCTCCATCACTGCATCCATCAATCTCCTCCTTGTCTCCTACCTGGTAGCTCCATCTCTAGGATCATTCTTCTACCAATGTATCCACTGTCC
>JAFBJS010003862.1:10479-32984 GCA_016785265.1 Paraplagusia blochii
CCTCCTCTGAACATGTCCAAACCATCTCAATCTGTCTTCTCTAGCTTTTTCTCCAAACCTTCCTGTCTGTGTTGTCCCTCTAATCATCTCATTCCTCATTAACTCCTCCACCTCCAGCTCTGTCTCCTGTCCTCTATTCCTAGTATCATGGCTGGTCTCACAACTCTTGGTTCAATAACTTGTCCAACTCCAGATCATCATCAACCTCAGTCAGAACTTCACCTGCAGTAGCTCGGGGTTTTCTCTGCCGATTTCCTGCAGCAGGGTTGGAAGCATGGCAGCGTTCTGCTGGATCAGCTGTCTCATCACGTGGAACTGCGGCTGGTTCCTCAAGAAGTTCAGGGGGTTGACTGAAAGTCAATACACCAGATGGAGACAGTGAGACAAAAGATGACGTCCGGGAGGAATTCTGAATTTATTCGGACAAAGAAGATTTACCATCATCACTGGGTGAAGACCCAGGGTTGGCGGGGACGGCACTGCGACCTGCAGGTACGAGTGGAGCTTCACTCTCCGACTCCGGGCCTGCGACGTGACCCTGGTCTCTGCCTGGTATTCCCTGTCAGAACCAGCAGTCAATCAGTTCAACTACACACGCAGAGTCAATCTGCCTGAATCAACATGGCGTCCGTCGTCACGTGGTTCTTACTGTCAGCAGATATTCCACAGCTCTGTCGGGGTTGTTGTAGCTCGCTCTCAACGCTGCCACCACCTGCTCCCGCTCGTAGCCCATGAGCATCATCTCGTTCACCATGGCGTCGTAAGACTCGCCTGTCACTGCAGGAACACAAACATCAACACACGGTTCTTTAGTAAAAGTGACTGACATTCTACACTGTAGATGGACTTGTCCAATAACCAAAAAGAGGGACAGGAAGGGAGGAGGATGAAGAGTTGGAGAAAGAATAAAGAACAGAAAAAGTAGGATGTAGAAGAAGAAAAAAGAGAAGATTCTGAAGGAAAGACAGAAAGATCCAGCTGTAAAATGTTACAAACACAAACTTTAAAACAGAGTTAAAGATCCTGAGATTCTCTTTAGGAGAGACAAGGATGGACAGGATCAGGAATGAGGACATTAGAGGGACAACACAGACAGGAAGGTTTGGAAAAAAAAGCTAGAGAAGACAGATTGAGATGGTTTGGACATGTTCAGGGGAAGGACACTGGATACATTGGTAGAAGAATGATCCTAAAGATGGAGCTACCTGGTAGGACAACGAGGAGATTACAGATACAGTGAGGGAGAACATGGAGGTAGTTGAAGTTAGAGTTAGAAGATACAGAGGACAGGGTGAGACGGAAATTGCCGACTTGCTGTGGCAACCCTTGAAAAAAAGGGACAAGCCGAAGGAAAAGAAAAAGACATCCATTAAGTACAGGAAGGGAGAAGGATGAAGAGGGAGGGAAAGAATAAAGAACAGAAAAAGTAGGATGTAGAAGAAGAAAAAAGAGAAGATTCTGAAGGAAAGACAGAAAGATCCAGCTGTAAAATGTTACAAACACAAACTTTGAAACTGAGTTAAAGATGCTGAGATTCTCTTTAGGAGAGACAAGGATGGACGAGATCAGGAATGAGGACATTAGAGGGACAACACAGACAGGAAGGTTTGGAGAAAAAACTCGAGAAGACAGATTGAGATTATTTGGACATGTTCAGAGGAGGGACAGTGGATACATTGGTAGAAGAATGATCCTAGAGATGTGAGGGAGGACATGGAGGTAGTTGGAGTTAGAGTTGAAGACACAGAGGACAGGGGGAGATGGAAAATATTGACTCGCTATGGCATCCCCTGAAAAAAGGGACAAACCGAAACCGTAAAAGGAGAAGACGACTTTTATAGAGACACCATTTGAACTCACCAAGATTTGAAACTGCTTCATCAATGAGGCTGGTGTTGGTCGATGCCTCGGAGCTCCTGCAGGAGAGAACAGACGGGAGGTGACGTAGGAGGAACAGCATCACTGACATCTGAAGAACGTTAGTGACGACACACACAACTACGTCCTAACTACTCCAACGTTCACCTGGCTGGAGAGGAAGCTTCCTCGGCGGCTGAAGACCGTCTCTCCTCCGGCTTGTCTTCTGTGGCTGGAGGTTCTGTGGTGGTTTCTGTGCTGGACGATGACAGTGTCGGGGCAGGAGCAGCAGCTGCAGCAGCGGGTGGAGGCTGTGGAGCAGCTGAGGCTGATTTAGTCTGCTGAGGGATTTCATGTTGTTAACTTACTACAGACAAAAGGAACTGATGTTTTCCTTTATTAAGTATTCATTATTTTTAGTTTATCAGAACTAGCAACTAACTACTAGTAACATTGAGTCTCAAATTCAAAAGTTGAGGCTTTCAGTGTTCAATACAAAATAAAAAATGTATTAAAAAAATCTGTTTCCCATAGATTCTGTGTAATACAACACTGAACCAGAAGGAGACTGTGGACCAGGGTTTTGAGAACTATAGGATTTACCATAATGTGGAGAACAAATCTATAAAATATTATAAATTCAACTTTCACAGCAAGGTGGGGGCCGCAAAGTATCGTTCCAAGGGCCGCAAATGGCCCACGGGCCGCAGGTTTGACACCCCTGAAGTTTTACACACAGCCTTACCTTTGTTACCATGAGAACCACAAAGTTCTTCTCGTTGATCTTGTACTCTTTGAGAGCCGTGTCATCGCTGAGGATTTTACCTGAGAAAAAAAAACAAGAGGAATCGGTTAAATGTCTTATTTATAGAAAAAAAAAATCATCTTTAAATGAATGTACAATGCAATCGTTTGCAAATATATTAAAAAAACAATTTAACGATTATTCTAACTCACTACAAACATGGACAAAGTTGATGTTTTTCCTTTTTATAACTGATTTAACTGTTTAGTGGAAATGCAAAACAAGGAAAAAGAACACATCCAGAAAATCCTCTAAAAAATAATTTCACAGAATTATAAAATACTAATATGGGAGTACTATGGGGCGAAAAAAAACACATAGTGTAATTTGGATTAAAATATTGTTATTAGGAAAAAATAACTGGCAACCTGTTCTAAGGTTGCCAGTTTTCCAACTGGAAACATAAAAAAAACATTATCTTAGATTTACTTACTAATGGACTTATGATTTTAAAATAACCCAATAAAAGGGAAACTATTAACTTCTGTCTTCATACATTAGATCCATCGCATTAACTATAAAACAACATACAGTGTTTATTTAATTCTGTGATTCACAAATTTAGTGAAGCCACAAAACGTCAACAGATCAAAAGCCTCTTTTTCTGCTGTGGGTGTGATTGTGTCAATTCAGCCAGAAATCTAAGTGGGTAAAGATCAATGTAGTGATAAAGTAGGAATGCTGTGACTGAACTTTGTCACTTCACTAAGACTGAGTCAGGAGTTCATATAAAATACAATGCAGGAGGAGGAGCAGGAGGAGGAGGAGGAGGAGGAAAAGGAGCTCACTGTGCAATTGTCATAAAAACAGAAATGATTGACTAATAACTGACACACTCTACCACAATAATGGAGTTTTCAATAGTAAACACTTGTATACTTACAACTGTAATCATATCATACATGCAAAGATGTTGATTAATAATATTTTAAATATATATTTGTAACTGACAGACATTAGTCTTATATGGTAACATGTAAAACACACAGTGTTCCAACCTTTTTTGCGCCACGAAACGGTTAAATGTCTCGTACTATTTTCACGGACCTGTCGTTAAATTATGGCAGATAAATACCCGTTAAATAAAATGAAATTTCACATTGTTCTGAAATATTTTCCTACCTATAAAATCTTCCTACCTGAATTAACTGTGCATGAACACAACAAGGGTTTCTCAAGTGCACCCAGCCTATAATTTTCTCCTACCAGACCAGTATACAAGGATAGAATCTTGTATTTGCGTCATTTTGAGTTTATTGTTGTTGTCTTCACTGAGAAAATATTTCCTAATCAAATATAGTTGCATTATTGATGATGGAATCCTAGCCATTCTATTGGTCAGTTCTTTTGTTGATATGGGTATGGATCAAGTGGAAGTAATAGACAGATGGGAACAAAAGGAAACATTACTTCTCTGCGGCCCAGCACCAAATCACACACGTACCACTACCGGTTCCTGGCACAGTGGTTGGGAACCACTGATGTAGAGGGTGTGATGCCTAAACTGTCATTTATCTTCAATCAGAGGTTGTAAATCTGTGCAGAAATTCTTCCAGCATTTTGCACATGATGCATCACATGCAGGTCTATTGTTATGCAAACATTCATGAGATCCAAGGTCTTTATTTCATTTTTAAATGTCATGTTTTTATTTTATACATTTCCAAAAGCAGGAAATGGTAGCGAACTGTCACTACTGTCATGACTCTTTTTCAAAGGCAGGTTTAGTGAATAGTTAACTGTGAGCAAACTGTGTGATCTTGTCTGTTGACCCCAAACACTAACGTACAAGTGGACATTAGGGCCGGTTATAATCGATTCAATATTTATTCTCCAGATAACAATCAGATTTGTTGAAGATTTTATAGAAACACCAAGAAAATATCTATAAATTATTCATGTGATCATGATACTGATATAAACAGCCAGGACATAACTCAGCATTATTAAGCATCTAAAAATAAATCCTCAGCACAATAATATCAGAATTCAATATGGTGTCTAGGGTAAAATGCGCCCCCTATTGGCAAAGGGCTTGAAAACTCAGAAGATAAGGGAAAATAATAACTGCAATTAATTCATGAATTGATATTTTTCCCCATCCTTGATGATCAGATGAATGTATTAACTGCTGATAATGGTACACTTCATTTCTCAATTTTGACCAGAGGACAAAACCATCAACTTACCAGCATAGATCAGCTTCTGTCCAGCTACTGAGTAAATGTCCTTTCCTTTCAGCTGCTCAATTTTCTCTTTTAGTGTCTTCACCTGAGGGGACAAACAAAAGATTTACATTAGGAAAACCTACACCGAAAACTCAATAAGTGTTTTTTATTAAAACTGGATCAACAAAAAACTTGAAATAAGATTAAAAAAATAATATAAAATGATTTAAATAGTTAGAGCAGCACGACCAAAGGACAAGATTAACCACCACAGAAACGGATAAACTAAAATTTTTACTTATGTAACAAAAAATATGCCATGGGTAAAAATAGACACAGTCCAAGTAAAATAAAACATTATTATATCTCAAATATGCAAACTTAAATTTAGAGAATAGAATTATACCACAATAGACAAAGGTTCTATTTGTTCACAAGCTCTAAAGAGAGAAACTAATTAATTATTGATATATCAAGATAGCGATATCTTTATTATACATATATTCACCTAAGACCAGGAGTCTTAAACTCATAAGTTGAGGGCAGAAGGACCGTGTCAGCTTTAAGTGTTCAATACAAAAGAAAAAAAATGTAATAAATCAGTTCTTCATAGATTTTGTGTAATACAACACTGAACCAGAAGGAGAACTACAGGATTGATCATGAAATGTGAAGAACACATCTATAGAATACTATAAATTAAACTTTTACATCAAGATGGGGGCCGCAAAATATCGTCCCACGAGCCGCTAATGGCCCACAGGCCGCGAGTTTGAGACCCCTGTTGTAGATGAAGTGGAACGTAGCAGAAAACTGTTAAGGTAAAAAAAAAGAACGGCAGTGAAAGCGGTTAGCTATAGTATCTCAATGACGTGCCTTTTTCGTTTTTTATCTAATACTTCAAATATATCCTTTAATATTTAACATTTTTTTAACAATTCCAATAAAATATCGACATGTTCTTCACCCAATTAGTGACAATAAATATTTATCAGGGGTATTTTTATGTTTCCTGTGTTCCGAACACTTAACATACGGTACTGTCCGAGCTAAGTGTGGGCTATGGCTAATTACTGAAATTACGAACTACTTTTTGGCGTAAAATGCTATTTTACAATGAATTTACTCAACACATTAAACGCGAGAAACGAGGTAAGGTTTATGATTATAGCCCGTTCGTTTATAAATGATTTTATCCGTTTTTGTGTCTTAAAACACAGAGAAACATGAGGTCCGTGTGTCGGGAACAGGACATAACCAACTCCCGCTCCACCCCCTGCACAGCAGCATGCACTCAGCTCTCACCGTCTCCTCCTCGTCGATCTCCACCTTAAACGTCTGCTGTTGTAACGTCTTCAACGTTATCAACATCTTGACAATTCCGTTTCGATTCTTCTCCCGAAAATTAACGTTGCGGCTCCAACTTTCACCAGTCTTCTCTGTTTTTGTTGGCTCATTACAAACTGTCATCCGCCATATTTTCTCTTTCGTTCTTCTTCTACGTCACTCACTCGCGTCTTAAACGGGTGCGACACCGCCACCTTCCGCTCAGGGGTATGACATTCAGCTGTATAACGCTTGGATGGAAAAAATAAGTACTTAACAATTTTGTTAAATGTCGGCCTTCGCTCTGTAGATGACCCATGTAATACCCGACTTCCTGTTTACCCTCTCCTTTGAAAAGCTGCGTCCAATCAGCTTCAAAGCATTCATCTTCAAAGGCAAAGTACCAAACCTGTGCAGTCATACCGGTGTCGACATTCTGGAACACTGTTCCTTATTCAGTTGTAATGGACCATATATTTATATGTATGGATATATAATATATATACAGTATGTAGTATATTACATACTGTATATACGTATATAAATAAGTAAATGTATGTATATATGTATATATGTACATATACATAGTCTTGAAAGATTTATGTATATATACAAAATACATATATTTATTTCATTTATATTCATATATATTGGACAATATATTAAAATATATTTAATAAAATATATATCACATCAAAATAGCTCATTAAAACATTCTAAGACCAGAAGCTGCTAAAAGAAATCAAACATGTAGCAAAGTACCGTCAAAGTTAACCACAATATCAAATTTAGCTAAAAGTTTTGAACGATTTTTATTTCTTCCAGAAAATAAAACAGCAATGTCAACGCCCTGAAATTATAAACCTGCCTCCCTTTAACCTGAGTTAAGGGGTTATCAGAAAGTTGCAAAGAAACAGCTGAAACACTGTACAATGTTTTGTTGAATAAAATAATAAAGGATAAAAGTAATCAAAAAGGCTTTTATTTTGAAGATGACAAATGTACATCGTTGTGTTTAAATCTGTTGAGTTGAGTTTTTCCACTGTTTTTCTCACTGGTCTTTGTCATATTTTCATCCGCGACACATTGATTTCTCTTTGTTATTTTTCCAGATATAGTTTTATCTATAATTTTTCCCACTGTGTCGTGAATGAACAGCATTGAAGACGATTCTCTGTGGATTGACTGTCACTTTGTATCATCTAATATATGGATCAGATTAACAGAGTGGAGGAAGGAGAAGGAGAATATACAGAGACGGGCTGTACAGTATATTTATTATCTACAACAGCAGAGTTAATTTACTCCACTGGGACGAATGTGGAAATGACACACACACACACACACACACACACACACACACACACACATTTACATTCTGGCCTAAAACAGACTTTAAATCTGCTGTAGAGCTGACAGTTTCTCTCTCAGTCCAGTTTGTCGACTGAAGACAGAGACAGTCAGACAGACGGGTAGGAAGGTAGACATACAGATAGAAATATAGATAGACAGACAAACAGACAGACACACAAACAGACAGATAGATAGATAGATAGATAGAGCAGCGTCTGCTCTACCAGCTGCAGTGTTCTCCTCTTCCTCCTCTTCCTTTTCTCCTTCCTCCTCACCATAGCTGTGTGTCTTGCTCCTGTCTCCAGGGGTCATCAGTCTGCCATCGGCCTCTACTGAAGCAGCTCGCCTCAGAAGCTGCAGACTGATCTCTGGTGACGTGGAGATATTTTTAAGTGCTGATGTGAGACGTGTGAAATAAAGACACAGGCCTGTCTGAACCAGGCAGAAGAAGAAATGTTGAAGGCATCTGTGAAACTCCGAGGACGTTTACCAACGCTGGAAAAACAGGAGCAGGGAAGATGGAAAATATGTTTGTGGGAGGCGATGGATTTCAGAACATTGTTCGTATTCAGCACAGAGAAAAATCACACACACACCCAAACAAGCATTCGTAAATGTCATCTGCAAATGCTCTGGTCTTGGTCAGCAGAGTGCTCGCAGGCTGTGGAGTGGAATGAGAGGGAAACTGATGGTTGCAGGGGTGTAACGCTGAGTGAAGCCACTGAGATGCCTTCTCAGCCTGAAGTTATTTCCTGTGGACAAGCTTCTGGCATGATGACCAGCTCTGCTGAGGTCTCCGGGGACGAGTTGTAGAGAAAACCTTTTATGTCACTGGGAATAGGAAACAAAAACGGCTCAAAAGGCCGGACGGACTCCACCATGAATGAGCGAATTGGACTTTTTTTTTACGCAGTGGATCAAGAAGACATGTTACAGCAACATTGTTCTGTTGTTGCACCAGGAAAAGGATGAATAAAAGTGCAAATTACAGCAGTAGCAGCTACACAACCAATAGCGCCCTTCAGTGGCTGTCAGTGTGAAATTAACAAACATGAATTTAGATATTTTAATACAGCCATTCTCAACTGGTGGGTCGTGAGCCAAAAGAAGGCTGAGGAGCAATTTTCAGCCTCTGCTGAGGCAACAGTAGTTTAAAAAGTAATAATAAATTAATTCATCTTCTCACACATCTGATCTCCACAACTGACACCCAAATCACACTGTGAGCTTTTCTGTGAGTCCATGGGAAGTTATGTGGGTCAGGACGGTGCTATGCTCAAAGCACCTGAGTGGCAACCCAGCAGTTGGTGGATTCAAACCTGAAGTCTTGAAGACCCAAGTCCATCTACTTAACCACTAGGCCACCACTGCTGTCAGTTACCGTATGTTATCTTAAATAAACGTGAAAAAAATTAGATTTTTCTTGGGTTGCGGCTCGCCACTAGGGGGTGATGGTGGGCCCTGAAGCCAGGCGAGGTAAAAACAACTGTTTTAATGCATCACAGCTGAGTGTGAGTCACAAAACCAAGACAAAGAATTAAAAAAAAAAGAGCATTTGAAAATTAATTTTATATCTAACTATTGGAACACAAAATTTGTTTGTTTGTTTTTAACAGTAAATGGCATCAAACTGCTTTATTGGTTCAAGCTGGGTCCTAAAGTTGGACAGTTACCTGCGAGGTAATAACAGTAATGGTAAAATAATGGAAAGTAAACATTTTATATTAGGATACTGGTGTATAAAAATGTTAAAATAGTTATGCATTTCAAATGGAGAAATCCAGGTTTTGCAGGGAAAAGGCAGAAGTAGAAAAATAATGTAAATCATAACCTAAATTTGAGAGACTTGGCGGCCTGGATTACAAAGCCAAATGGGCCACATCTGGCCCCTGGGCCATATTTTGCCCATGCCTGCACTATGCCTAATTGAACATTACAACTCAACTCGATCAGTTTAAATGTCCATGGCCTGATGGGCTAAATCCAGCTGTGGTGAAGTCTTCAAGAAATACTTTGTAAAGAAAATTGTTTTTGTAAATTCTTGATGGACAACTAACCAGCCTAATCCTAATTCTAATCCTAACTCCAGTGTAATATCGGCTCTGTGTTTAAGTAAGTACAGTATACGCATCCATACCATCTTAACACAAACACGAACAGACAGCACATGTGTACGATATGTTCAAACTCTGTTTGTTTTCATGCTGAGAGTCTGAGGTTTGAACATTCCTCCTGCACCAAAGTCCATAGAGAAAATCAATGTTTTTAGCTTCAGTCAAACCAACGCGTCTGGTCTATTTTTGAAGACGTGTTGACTTTGTTTGACTGTGGTGAACCTGAAGGCAGCAGTGGTTCAACAACTCATGTGTTGCTGTGATGCACAAACTCAAATGTATCTGTAA
This sequence comes from Paraplagusia blochii, assembly GCA_016785265.1. Taxonomy (NCBI): domain Eukaryota; kingdom Metazoa; phylum Chordata; class Actinopteri; order Pleuronectiformes; family Cynoglossidae; genus Paraplagusia; species Paraplagusia blochii. Next base: position 20,391 of record JAFBJS010003862.1, read on the forward strand.
ACAGTGTTTTAACAGTAAATACAGCATTTAAAAAAATATATAAATATGTAAATACTGGAACATAAAATAAGATTTTTACAGTAAATGTCATCAAGTTGAGGTTCACTGACATCTACTGTGATGGTCTGAAGTTTAAATCATTACAGTAAATTTATTTTACTGCGTCATCTGCGCGTTATCAACCCGGTAGTTGATCAACACTGGTCTCCATCAATGAGAAAACTATGTTGGATGAAACTGAATAGTGCAACACATGACAACAATAGTGCATCCAACAAGACCATTTTCTGCTATTGCACCAAAATCCCTTTATAAATCTTGTAGGTCACACTAATGTTAAACTTTCATATAAACGTGGGGACCACAAAATATTGTTCCATGGGCCACAAATGGCCCGCAGGCTCCAAGTTTGACACCAATAATAGCAATGTTGTGTAGGGACTTTGATTAACTAACTTTTATCATCTAAGATAAGAAGAGAAACAGGATTCAACCATTATCTGATAACTTTATTATCAAGTTAAAAAAAGACAATGAATTACAATATTTACAGAATATCCAGAGATAAATGGAATAAAGTTGTAAACAATCATTCTAGGCCACATCACAACCCACCATCAGGTAATCAGATTTATACGGGAAGAAAAGGCAGGAGGGAGAGATTCTGGTCTGAGGAAAAAAAAAAAAAAAAAAGCATCAGAAACAAACTCCACATATTTACAAGTTTCCAGTGTGTTGTCAGCAGGGGCTTCACTTTGGGTAACGGCGGCGGTCTCACAGTCTACAGACTGCACACAGTGACGGATTCTCAGAGTCATTTTGCATGAACTAAAATGACCACAGAACAACAAATAATTTTGGGTTTACAGCTTCATTTTCCCATGTTTTAGCATCTCGTCCACAAGTCACTACAACAACAGCTTCATCCAAAGAGCTTCAAGCTACGCCTGTTCAGAAGAACAACAGGGTTTTGAACATCCAGCACCGCAAGAACTCGGACCCGGGACCAGCACGAGGGCTACAGAACCTCGGGAAGGTTAACTGACCGGGTCGGACAACTGGGCGCTGATAATACATCACATTTTGAGCTATCCTGGAACAGACGTGAACATGCTCGCGTCCAGAAGGATCTACAGATTAGCCGTTAATCCAGATGATGACCCAGACCTGAAACAGACCGAGCCGATACAGACAACGCTCTAACCTGGCCTAACGTAAAAGTGAGAACTAATAAGAATTTCTTTTTTTTTTCTCTCCGGAAAAAAAAAACTGCATCGTCTTCCTTCATGTAGTTAAATATTGTACAATCACACTGTGCTTCCTTTCTGCTCCTTCCTGTTACAGTACAAAACAGATTTTTTTTTTCATCTCCATTGTGATGAGACATTTTACAACAGTATGATATTGTTAGACGAGGGGAGATAAAGAGAAGCCCCTCCTCGGGTGTTTTCTGTCACCTTCAGATTTCTTTTTTGTCTCTTTTTTTTCTTTCTTTTAAAGTAAGAACACCTAAGGGAAACAGAAGGGATTAAATGTTCCTCTCTGAAACACAACAGTCAAAAACACTTAACAAGTAGGTTTGGTTTCTATACAAGGCTGCAAACCTAAACTGTACCAGGTGACACTTAAGATCCTATGGTCCGACGTTCAGAGAAGACAACAGTCACAGCAGCGCACACAGCAGGCGTGGGGGGGATTTTAGAAGCAGAGACACATTTAGATCAAATGTGTTCGTCTGTTCATCTTCAGACTGATTCATGTTTTCTTATTAGTTTCCTGGAGCTGAATAGAAATTTGACTCAATTGCTTTTCACTTCTCATAAGGCTTTAGGGCGTTCAAGCAGCAAATTCTAGCAAATACAATCTCGGCCTTTTTGTCAACGTGGACACCAGGACGACAACGGTGTCGAACAGAGGAGCAAAAGAAAAGCAAGCGATGAAGTTCAGAAGGGGTCATTTGGAGGCAATTTGGAAACGTTGTCCTTGAACCCTAGTGGTGAGGAGGCCTTACTACAAGACAGGTGTTGTCTACGGGTTTTTCTACGGACTCTTATCCTAAAAATTGAACTAAGACACTATTTTAGAGTCATCACAACGTCACATAAAGGATTTAAGTATTTTTAAGTCGTTTTTAACAAATTCTTAGGTTGAAAATGTTGAGAACTCAAAATTATAAAATTTGCAGTGGGCTGCAGTGGTGGCCTAGCGGGTAAGGAGACAGATCTGGGTCGGGAAGGGTCCAGGTTCGACTCCACCAGCTGCCAGGTTGGTGCTGAGGTGCTTTAAACATAGCACCGTCCTGATCCACATAACCTCCAGTGGGCTCACCGACCACAGGAGGGCTCACAGTATGGAGCAGTGCGATTTGGGTGACAGTTGTGGAGACTGTTGCCCCAAGGATCTGGTTTGTGTGTGCGTCTGAAAACGTTTTTCCACCACTGTAACCACAAAATGCTACTTTCACCTTCTTATCGCAAAACTCTGATTGGGGTAAATTTTACTTATTTGGTTTTTTCCTTGAATCTGGTCTGTTTGAAGTGATGACTCCATTTTTTAATCGTTTGAGGTTGTTGTGACTTTAAATACACACAATTTTGTCACTTTTTGCTACCATTAAACGAGCCATAGCCATACTGTCACTGCAATCTAAGGCACTTGTATGGAGGCTTCAGCGTTGAGAGATGGTGGTCAGTGCGAAAACTGGATTTTTTAACGCAAATCCAAGGAACCGGGTCAAATTTGTGGAACCGATTATGACACCAGCTGACCTAGAAACTGCTGGAAGAACTGTGGCCAGAACCTGAATGCATCGTGGGATCTCTGCACTGAAAAGACGAGTGTGTTTCCATGTTGTCGTCACTGACGATGTGTTCATCTTCATGCTCCTTCCAAGGTGCTGAGGACGTATAATTGAAACTAATATGAAGGTCCGTGTCCACAATGTCCACCGTGTCCACCTGGCTTTCGACACCATATTCCACTGCAGTACACTTCACTGTAACCTACACTATCAACACACAGAGTCACAGATCGGTGGTGGTACCTCAGCAGGCTGGGGGAATCGGGACTGGGATTAGATTAAATGCTTTGATAGAGGTAACCTGGGTCATAAATAGAAGATAGAACATCTAAAGAGGAAGAGGAACTTATACGAGGGGACGAACGTAGAACAATGTGCTACTGGCTTTGGGCTAAATGTCTGGAAACATAGTCTGCTATCTCGCAAAAATAGATAAGGTGCAACACTTCCTCCAGGAAAACAAACCTACACAACAACAAGAGGCCGAGACGAGGGAGGGATCCTTAATTTCAACATGAAACCATGAGGGACGGCGGGGACGTGGACGTCAATGCTTTCACGTTTTCTTGACTTTCCTTTCATTTACGGGAACCCCGTTTGAGCAGGGAGAGTTTTAAAGGTGCTTTCCATAACGACAGGGTTTCAATTGAGCTCAACATTTTTGGACGTCCTCTATAAATAACCTCTATCTGAGCGGGATCGTGAGTTTGACCAGAATGTCAGCAATAAAAAGTTCTGTTCACTATTGGTTACCAATATATTAAGATCTGTCCTATGGGACCGTTCATTTAATGCAGCACAACCTAACACTTGAACACGTAAAGTCTAAAATCTAATAATGTTCCAACTGCCACGAGACTTTTTTTTTTTCCCTTCCTCCTTTTCACTCTTTGATTCCTTTAATGTTCTATTGATAACATAAACAAGTCAGTGTGAATCCTACCCAAGGTCAATGTTTTTTTTTCGTTTTTTTTTTTTCTACAACAACGTTCCAAGAGGCCACGGTTCTGATCGGTTCAACCAAAGTGTTGATCGTCTTTGGTGTCGAGCGTTTCTTTGTCCTCCTCCGACTGGCTCTGCAGGGACAGGTCGGCAGCGTCTTCGGCCGTCGTCTCTGTCCTGCCGCAGGACAGGTCCAGTCCCGTGTCCACCGGGAGAGAGGAAGCGCTGGAGGAGGAAGCTGAGGCCTCTATTGCTGAAGTATTGCTGGTGTCTGTCCGACTGCTGTTCACTGTCCTGAAAAGACAGAAGACAAAAGGACAGGTTAGAGAGAAACCTAACAGAACTGAAGAAGCATCTTGGATGAGAGGAGAGACGTTTTCCAAACAACCTTGACCGTGATCCGGACGAAACTTCAACGACAACAGACAAATGTGACTCTGTCCAACTGTGTCTCTAACATTGATCCAAAAATGTCTGAGGTAAAGACAGTTTGTTTGGATAGATTTTGTCTCAATGTTGTCTCATATAACAACTAGAGCAGATAAACGAATAAATAAATATTGAATCACAGGAATACTGTGGATAATTAAGAATAATTGTCTTGTCTTCTCTTCCTTTCCTCTTGTCCCTTTTTTAGGGGGTTGCCATAGAGAATCAAACATTTTCCATCTCCCCCTGTCCTCTGTATATTCTACTCAAACTCCAACTACCTTCATGTCCTCCCTCACTGCATCCATCAATCTCTTCTTTGTCTCCTACCTGGTAGCTCCATCTCTAGGATCATTCTTCTACCAATGTTTTCACTGTTCCTCCTCTGAACATGTCCAAACCATCTCAATCTGGGTTGGGAACAATTATATTGACCCTAATTCACGGTAAATCCAGACAAGACCGCATCCAAACTATAACAAAATGTTTGTTGTATATATTTCTGCAACAGAAAGACAACAACAACAGGTGGTGTCCAGTTTGTTTAGTAGTTTTTGTGTCCAAATCATGAGATTATCAAGATGGAAAAGATTTTACTCCAGCCTAAGGTTTGACCAGTGTTCCCCAACCTGTCGTGTGTCACGGACCGGTTAAATGTCTTGTACTATTTTATATATTATCATTATAATTCAGCCTTTTTCCTGCAATGCCTGCATTTCACCAGTAGATGACGTCATAAAGGCTATTCGAGTATTTTCATTCAAATGACTGATCCCTCTTTCTGCCCCTGACTCGGCCCCCGTGCCCAATTTTGGGACCCATTGTGGCCCACGAGTCAAAAAGTTTGCCCATGGTTAAGGAAGATTCTGAGAGCGTTGGTTGAAATCCCTATTTGGTCTCAGACTAGACCTTGGATAGGTAAACTAAGGCCCGTGGGCTGGACGTGGACTGAGTTATCCGGCCCACCAAATTTTTTTTAAAATATATAATTGGTTTGTATTTTGATTATACTTCTGCCTTTTCTCAACCATGTCCACATTTTCCCATTAAAATGGCATAAAAAAAAGCATTTTAGCATCTTAGCAAGTCCAAAGGTTTGCCCATAGCTTGGGAATTATCTGTTGTTTGGATTTTAATTGTTTATCGAATATGTTTTTCTCAGTTTTTCTCTCTTCCCAGCTCCTATTATCAGGTTTCAATGTTGGCAACAGAGAATAAAAAGTTTTCAACTCCTGCAGAGTTGAGACTGTGAATGATTTCTACAGATATTTGGCCGTGACTCACAAAACCTGATGACGGTGCCGGACGAAAAAAGTCAGAGGATCAGAGTTACCAGATTTCATCCTCGGTGAGGCGAGTGAAGCCCGTGCCAGTGTTGGCTCCACGGCCCCAACAAACATCTCACAGCCAAAGATAGAGCAGAGAAGAAGTCAAGGAATGAGGAGAAGATACTAACATGCCGTGGCGAAGGACATGCCGTTCCCACTCTGAGCTGTTGGTGAAGCAGCGGCCGCAGAACTCACAGGGAAGACGCTTCTCTGCACCGGGTCCAGAACTGCTGGTGCTGCTAGTGGGAGACGCAAGGACTTCTGGAAAAAAAAACAGTTGTTTTTGAGTGGACCATTTTTTTGATAAACTGGTTCTTGTCTGCTGTGCTGTGCCTTGAGTGCAGGTATGAGGAAACCATAGCTTAACTTTTAGCGTTCATGCTAACTTTTAAATGCTAACAATGAACATGAACGCCTCATGTTTCTGCTCCTGACCCGGACGACCCATCAAAGCCAGGGCCAAAACCACAGGGGCAGTGGTGGCCTAGTGGCTAAAGAACCGGACTGGGGTCAGCAGGGGTCCAGGTTCGAATCCACCAACTGCCATGTTACCAATGAGCATGGCACCGTCCGCACTCACTGCTCCCAATTGTGGCCCAAAAAGTTCACCCATACCAGCCCTAGTGGCTGATGTCTTAAATTCAATTCCATTATTTTTGAGGATGGATATAAACTATTCTTTCATTTTACGTGATGCACTGAATCATTAATTGTGTCACTGTCTATAGTTAGCGATGACTTTTGGTGTCGAAACGACACAGCCCTCATGCTGCTACAGGCCTACGCTGCTGGGGGAACTCCCCATTAAACCAAGGAAAGGAAGGCAGGAGGAAAGAAAGCAAAGTCCCGGGGAACTGTGAGTGTGGACGGTGCCATATATTTAGTGGACTTCCGTAGTAACTTGGCGGTAGGAGGATTCGAACCTTCCTTCCTTAACTTCCTTAACCACTAGGCCACCACCTGCCCCATTTGGAACATCCTCCAGATGAAAGAACATTGAATTATTTAATATATCTTCCATCTCTATTCCTGTTAGATTATTATATATTTTTATTTTTTTTTTAAGAAGGTTGAAGATTATATTTACCTGGAAGGCCAGGTTTTTCTTCCTCCATTTCCTTTACTTCTTCCACCTCCTCCTCCACCTCCCCCTCATCTTCTTCCTGTTCTGCTGCTTCTTCAACATCCTCCTCTTCCTCCTCCTCATCTTTGATGTTGTCCTCTCCCTCCTCGTCCTCGACGTCCCTCACCTCATTTGCTAGACTGTCCATAATCTCCATTCCTTGGTCTTCGCCATCCTCCTCTTCCTCCTCCCCCTCATCTTCAGCAGCGTCTTCTCGGTGAACCACTATAATGCCTTTCTCCTCCTCCTCCTCTTCCTCATCCTCCTCCTCCTCATCATCATCTTCCTCCTCCTCTTCTCCGCTGCTTGCCTGTGCCTTGATCATCTCCAGCTGGTCCAGGTTGACGCGGCCCATCAACTCAAAGTTGCGTATGACCTGATGAGAAGCAGAAGACACAGAGTTAGAGGAAAAACCTGCTCCGACTTCTGGCTGAGATCCTAGAAATTTCCGGAATTCTCCTTCGTGTCTCACAAAGCATTTTGTTTGTCCCGAATTCCCGTAGTAAAGTGTTCAGCGTGGTTGTTCAGGCTGCTGTCGACTCACAGCAACTAAGTACAATTCATTTGGTAAATGGTGGAAACTGGACTGCATTTTGTCCCACTTTCCACAGCTGTGCTCGAACGCAACATCTGATTAGATTAAGTTACAATGACGAGAGCTTTTTGACCTCAGCAGCAGCTCAGACTGATCTTAGGTCAGTCAGTCAGTCAGTCAGTCAGTCAGTATTACTGGGGATTATTTCAATACAGACAATTAATCTATTCACTTATCACCTGTCTGTCTGTCTGTCTGCCTGTCTGTCTGTACATCCATCTACAGTATCTGTCTATATAGTATCTACCTACCTATTTATCTAACTACTTATACATCTATATCTATATATCTTTATCTATTTATCCATCCACCCAACCATCCACCTCCCTGTCAATCTCCCTATCCATCCATCCACCCAACCACCTGTCTGTCTGTCTGTCCGTCCGTCCATCGGTCCACCACCTATCTATCTATCCATCCACCCAACCCTTCATCCACCTCCCTGTCAATCGATCTATCCATCCATCCACCCAACCACCTACCTATCTATCTATCCAACCATCCACCCACCTGTCAGTCTATCTATCCATCCATCCACCCAACCATCCAACCACCCATCCGTCATCTATCCACCCAAACCACCTATCTGTCTGTCCGTCTGTCCACCTCCTATCTATCCATCCATCCACCCAACTATCCATCCACCTCCCTGTCAATCGATCTATCCATCCAACCACCCATCTATCATCCATCCACCCAACCACCTACCTATCCATCCATCCACCCAACCACCTATCTATCCATCCACCCATCCATCTACCTACCTATCTTTCCATCTACCTTCCTATCCATCCACCCAACCACCTACCTATCTGTCCAACCATCCATCCATCTACCCACCCACACACCCACCCACCTATGAATCAATCTATCCATCCACACATCCACCCACCTATCTATCTATCCATCTGTCTACAGTGTCTTTCTGTACGTCTATGTATCCATCCATCTGTCTGTCTACCTACTGATCTGTCTTTCTGTCCACCTGTCCTACTAACGCCCAGTAAAGACAGTTCTTCGAGGTCGGTATCTCTTTTTTTTTTTATCTCCAGTATTTTTCTTACTGTACATTAACTACATTTCTTGATCTGCTTTGTGCTTTTTACGGCCAGTTTAGACTCAATATTGGATCCACCGTAAAAAAGAAGGAACATTTTTTTTCGAAGCCCATTTTTCAAGTTTAACTTAACGTTCCGAGGAAAAGTAATAACCATAAAAGTCTGTGGCATCTTTTTTTTTTTTTTTTTTCTCCTTACATCCTCCGAGCTAAAGCAACTGCGGCAGCAGAGCTTCGGAGGTCAAGGCCGAAGCTCTGAACAAGAGCTGGCATTCTGGAACTGTTATTTTCGCCTGTTTTTTAAAGCAGACGTCCTTCAGAGAGGAGATGTTTCAGTTGTGGAGTGCAGTGGAGTCGTGTTTGACAGCTTTTATATTGACACAGATCACAGACTTGATTATAGAACTTGCTCTCTGCACTGTTTGTGCATCTTGTTGCTCAGTAAATTATGACACTGCTCCTAAATAATTCATGTCTCCCACACTTCCCTCAACAGTGGGAATCATTATCCTGTCACCCGTATCACTGCAGTGTCCCTCTGCAGCTCTGCACAGCCTCAACATCACAGCTCCGTGTCTCCAACTCTACCTTCTTACAGCACATTTTCTCCAAGTCTGCCCTGACCGTATCAGTATCTCCCCAACTCACCTATACATTTATTTATATATTTATGTATTCCAATGAGCTGGAAACGACTGTTGTTGCAGCAAAGAGTCAGAAACCCCTCTGAGCTGCGGCGCTGACGAATGATTGCCGCGTGTCACGGATGATGAATGATTCAAAGCTCATAAATTATGGCTGTCCTTCTCGAAGGCAGCGGTCAAGCTCAAGGCCGATTAGAAGGATCTGCAGGCTGCTGTTTATGGGCTTTGTGACTATTCCGACCTTCAGCGGCCAAACCCTGCTGCACTTTTCTTCTCGAAATGACAATTTCAACCTTGATTAGGAAACCAAAGGACCCCACGAAACATTAAAATCTGCTTCTGAGAACGCACGCCTGCGCAACCTTCCATTTTCTCCGTCTCTTCTCAAGGTTAGCCCGTCTCAAATCTGTTTCTTTCAAAGTCTCTGAAAAACCCCAGCGTGGTCAGAGTGAGTGTCCCGGATCTGCTCATCTCTTCCTGCTGCATGAATTATCTTAAATGTCAAGGTGCAGCGCAGAGGTGGAGCTTGGATTTATTATCTGGCGGACATCACATCTTAAGGAAGGCAGAAGGTCGAACGTAAAAAAATTCCTAAAAGCAAAGGTGTTTATGGGTCAGTCGAAAGCTGTTATAAAATCACTGTAATGTGAATCTGCTAATGAGTTCCCATCTAATAAAGTTTAATTACACTTGCTATAAAAATACCACAGACAATAAATGTGAGCAGCAAAGGTATATTTAACAGTGCTTTACCCGCCTCATTATAATGTGCTCAGACCTGGAGTTTGGAGGGAAACAGCAGCCGGAGGTGTTCACTTAAACCCACTGGTTGTCACTTATTACTGACGTTTAATGGATGTTGTCAGGGCGGTTAATGTTCCCGCGGAGGAACATAAAAACCTATGGATATTTATGATTGTCTTATAATGAATATGACTTTGAATGAGAGCTGCCAGCATTGGATAAACCAGGAATTAAAAAAAGACACGACAATAAGGACAGTAAAAGACAGACAGCGTGCCAATAGACTGTTAACACCCAGGACAAGGGCATTAGACCCTCCCAGGAAATAAAAAGTGGAAGTAAAAGTGTGAAAAAAAAAGTTTTGGCTAAGAAAATACATATCAAATAAAGATGATTTTCTGTCAATCTAGATTATCAATCCGTCTGTTTATAGATCTGTCTGTTTATCTACTGTATCTGTCTGTCTATATACAGTATCTACCTACCTACCTAGCTATAAGCCCAAGTGGGAAAGAAAGTTTTGGTGTGATGGCTGGGGTGTGACGATTCACTCACATAACGATCCGATTCATATCTCGATTCATTAAAAAATATTAATCGATCAATTCAGTTCCATCCAAACCAATCCAAAACAATTAATTTGCACACCCCTAACATATACATATATATACATGTATATATAGTGTATATTAGGAGTGTGACGATTCACTCACATAATGATCCGATTCATATCTCGATTCACAGGCTACGATCCGATTCAGGAATGATTCATTAAAAATATGAAACGATCGATCCAGTTCGATCCAATTTGGTTCAGTTCAATCCAAACCGATTAATTTGCACAACCCTAATATTTAAATATATACAGTATGTAGTGTTTGTTCTGCAAACTACGGTGGTCTAACACAAAACCAGAAACGTTAAAATACCATTACTCTTTTTCTACCATAGACAGTTTAGGAGACAACTGACTTTAATTGGAGGCCACGCAGAACTTTTAAAGAACCAAATAAAACACGAATGAATCAGTTACCACTATTTTTAAGAACTTTGGTTTTGGTTCTCAAAGACCTGCCAGAAACACAATTTTTTTATTAGGCCTTATCTGAGAAATGTTAGCTGTTGTGGCGCCCTCTTCCTTCCTTTTTCCTACTCCAACCCCTGGTGAATGAGTTGTGTCCATTTGGATTTTGCCACAGAAAAATTGATGTGCATCATCTCTGGCCTCCAGCTGACCTTGTGCTCCAGGCGGAGATGCTCCTCCAGCTGGTCGCGTTGACTGCTGTCATAATAGCAGAGCTGGCACTGGTAAGGCTTGATCTCGTCGTGCTTCTGCAGGTGCTGCTGCAGGGCCTGGTCACTGGAGCATGTGAAGGTGCATTTGTGGCAGCGGAACACCAGGCCCTGAAGGTGGCGTGACAGCTTGGAGCGGCTGACCTCCAGTGGGGCCACGCGCTCCTCTGTTGGAGCAAAAGAGAGAGGAGTGGGTGAGGAGATATATTAGGCCGCGGGACAGGAAAAAGCAAAGGAAATAATGTTGGAGGGAAAAGGACGGAGAAGGAGGGTGGAGAGAGACATGGACATAAAAGCAGAGGAGTTGTGAGAAACCAGGAGAGACTCCTAATGACATTTGTCTCACTCACACAGACACACACACACACAGAGAAAGGTAATCTCAGTGGCCATTACCTTTTGGCAGTTTTGTCATTTTCTCAGTTTCAGCACAAACACATCCAGATAAGTGAAGATAGTGTCAAATCGAAAAAAAACCCCTTTCCTCTGACAAAGAGAAGTTCCGTCATCATTTCTTCTTTTGGAAGTTTCAGCAGTCACTAAATGTCAGCCTCTGCATCAAATTCTAATATGTTATTTCTACATAATCATGTGTTTCTACTAGTTATAAAAGGTTGAAGATCTTTGTGGATGTTCTCAGTCATACAACCACAGCGAGTCAACAATTTCCATCCCCCCCTGTCCTCTGTATCTTCAACTCTGACTCCAACTACCTCCATGTCCTCTCTCACTGCATCCATCAATCTCCTCTTTGTCTCCTACCTGGTAGCTCCATCTCTAGGATCATTCTTCTATCAATGTTTTCACTGTTCCTCCTCTGAACATGTCCAAACCATCTCATTCTGTCTTCTCTAGCTTTTTCTCCAAACCTTCCTGTCTGTGTTGTCCCTTTAATCACCTAATTCCAGCTTGTCTCTCCTAAAGAGAATCTCAGCATCTTTAACTCCTCCACCTCCAGCTCTGTCTCCTGTCTTCTACCTATTCCTAGTGTCTCTAATCCATCCATCATGGCTGGGACAGAACTGAACCAGTGTTACTGTTAAGGCTGCTGTTTATGTCCTTCTACAACTACATCAGTGTAAAACGAGGGAATTTAGTCATGGTAAAATGAAAAAAAATAGGAATTATTTGTTTTTTTTACCAGAGACAGATCTGTTGACTCACATCTGTCAGTGAGGTGTTAAAAAACTGAAATGAGTATTTAAGGGGATTTAAAAAAAAACAAAAAAATAATAGTACTTTCACATCACCTCCACCTTGAGCACTGCTGTCATTGGACTCCCGAGGGATTATTAAAGTTCTAACAATTTTAATCCAATCTAAGAATAAAATCTGATCTGATATGTTTGAATAATGTCTCTAAATCAAATCATCTGTGTAATTCCTTTTTGTATTTTTACTATCTGTGTTGATGTGTCTGTTAAAAAAACCTTAAAAACTTTTAATTTAGATCTAGTTTAAATCTATTCTAAAAAACGTTCTGATTTTCGAGTCACAATTGGTCTTCAAACTGGACACGGTGCTGAGTCTAGAGCAGAAAGATGGATTGTTTGTTTGAACTAAGATAAATGTCATGCATAAAACCTAAAATCCTACATTTCTAATACCTTTATGGAGTCATCTACTGGGGAAAGGCATT